>JBBPJT010000343.1:0-28394 GCA_038088895.1 Xerocomus potaroensis | reverse complement strand
CGTTGAGTGCAGCCATCTGCTTTGCGGCTGCACTGGGGTCGAGGTTGACATTGAACAGCGGGTCGACGAGGGAAGGAAACGACGGTGCCCCGATGTTCTGCGGGTTCTGGTTTCGCGACTGCTGGGGCCTGCGTCCTACTGTGAGCTGGTGACAAGGCAAAATACAAGGAGAAAGACACTCACAGCATCGTTGTCGTTGTCGTCGTCGTCGTCGTCGTCGAGCTGTGGCTCTCTCACGCGCTTCAACTCTCCCGCGCATGTCTCGCTCGGAAATCGACGACATATTCGCTGCACCTCCAAAGAAAAAAGCAAAAACGTCGCTTCCTGAGCGACGAAATGTCCCAGTCAAGTCTTGCCAACCAAAAACTATCCTAAACCCGTCTAGAAAACACAAGCGACGTCGAGAAAAAAAGTCCACCATGGCGGGTGACGACGCACGTTTCAAAGACTCAAGGGGATCTGCACCCCGTACGTCCTCTCCCTGCCTGACCACCGTCACCTGCCATCTCAGCGCGTCCCAGGCCACAAGACAGCCGACGGATACAATATCTACAAGGAGGACGAGCTCGGTCTCTCCTCCACTGGAGGAGGTGACCGTCCTATCTATTCTACTTTGTTCTATCTCATGTCCCTCTACAGACACACCTCTTTGCCCGTTTGATTGTCATTGCTGTCCGTCGTCTGCGTTTGCACATGTCTCGCTCATCATCGTTTACATCTACGCAGGTTTTTGAACGCTTCCGCATGCAACAAAGTTGTGTCTGTGCACAACCGTATCAGACCACTCCTGAGTGTGAATTGTCGGCGCGCTCTGATTGTATTGGGCAATCTTTTGGCTCGGCTCTATCGAAGCTTCGCTGGTACCGCCCTGTGGCTATGGTCTGCGAGGTCAATATGTAGCCAACAACATGTCATCCCTTGCATCCATCCCATCGAGCACCGTATGTTGTCTGGGACAGGTCTTTTAATTCCGATTTGTGGGCAACATTATTCAGTTCCATCATTATATATATATCAGACTCCGGGATGAATATCTACATTTGACAGTTCTGATATCAGTCGTCATCGTCATCGATCTCCATGGGTTTTTGATGTTGCTCCTCATTGAACGCATTGCCGAAAGGATCGTCGCTTTCAAGTGAGCGTTGTACGTCTTCAGCCTTTTTAATACGTTTCGCCTCTGCCAGACGTTCCTCCTCCGCTTTCCGTGCGAGATATGCTTTGCTTCCAACCACCTTTTCCGGATTTTTGCACAACTTGAGCCTGCGGTCGACCTCCCGGACTGCTTCAACGTCCGGGGGACGTCCCATGTGGATGATCAAATCTTTGATTACATCAACAGAATCCCGAAGCGTATCTGGGGATGATTCGCCAACGCTTGAGAGTTTGTAGTCGAGCCATATTTGCGCAAGGGGTGGAGACGCAAGCGACAACGCCGCGAGCGCTATCTGGGATGGTGCATAGATGAGCTCGGCATCGGTGAAACGTGCGTTGCGAACGTGCTTGAGTGCTACCTCGTACACGTCGTGCGGCCTCTGGTCCTCCGTAATAGCTGGTGACGACTTGAAAGGTGTGAGTGGGATAACGAATAGCAGAAAACATCGCACCTGGATATCAAGCCAAAGGCCCCACAGCGCACGATGAGCATGCCACACCGCAAATTCGAAGCTCAGGCTCTGGGCGACGAGGAATTCGAGGTCGAGGACGTCGGAGGGGGATGTTCGAGGGATGTTGGAAGTGTATGACTCGAGCGAGATGGGATTATTTGTCGTCTTCGTTGCCAAAAATAAAGCTGTGAGCCTAGACAAGGACGATTGTTTAGTGGGGGAAAAGAGCAATGAGAGCGGCGCACATGACGTTCTTAGGATGCCAGTCCATGACAGTGTTTCTTAGGTAGAAGCGTTTGAGATAGGTTACTGCAGTGGCCTCGACCTCCTCTGGGAAACGAAAGTGACCACATAGCTGTGGAATCTTTGTGATGTATAGCTTGACGAGAAGAAGTTCCTCCTGAGCTGAGAGGAAAGAGACATTAGCGGCAGATCCTGGCTGGGGAGGTGGGTTGGGAGCAATGCACGGTGTATGTTGAGAGTCGAGATACCTGCTCCCTGTCAAAGGTGCTCCTGATCGCAGCGACGGCAGCGTCGTTGAGGGTGCGGCGAGTAGCATCAAGCTGCTCCGGGGAAAATCTCCAGCTATTGAACTGAGTGCTAACTTCATAAGACGAGGGCATTCGGGCGTATCGATTGAGGATATCAGAATAAGTGCGTGTGCACCAACCAGCACGATACACTACCCGTCTTCCACAGCTGATTGGCGTAACAGGCGTTAAAGTATACGAGTGCCGTGTTGTCTTGTCTTGACAGACCCGATGTTCCCCTCTGCAATCGCCAGCCATCGTAGCACTTATCTTAACCTAATCAACCTTTGCAGCCTTCGTGGCTTCAGTGGGATGACATCCTCCTCCAACCAACTGGGCCAAGGAAGGAGATTCTGATGCACACCTTTGCGTAAAGATAATTCAAGGTTCAAAATGCCCTATCCAAACTCAAAAAATTCCCGTTCTTGTACAAATGGTCCCCCACTGCCAATCAATATGTATGAAATATGAAACGCCTCGGAGACGCTCTGACTTGCTTGCTTTTTTTGCCGTTATACCGTCGACCGTTGTGTCCGTAGCCGTGACCCTCGTCGACACCGAACGTTGTTTTTAAGGCACGTGCCTGTCGCTACGATTTTTTTCCTGCGGTGTGCCGCCTTCTGACCTGTCCATCCGTCGTCTGTTCCTCAGATTAGCGTATCTCCCACTGGGAGATATACGGGGTGCCTACGAGTGGCATATCTAACACGTTTCTACCTGCAGAGACTGGATTGGCCTTGTAGTTAGTGTAGCAGCAGGTAGTTACACCTATTATTGGTAATGGTAATTTCCCACAACATCTCCGATGGAGCCCAGTGACGACGAGCTCGTGGGCATCCTCCCCATCCACTACTCGGACGGGTTAAGTCCGAATGTGCACGTCCACCAGTTCCCACTTTTAAATAGGCCTCTTCAAGCACCGCCATCAGCAGTTGCCAGTGGAAAACATATTCGTGCTCGCGTTAAACCCGTTTCACGCAAGTTCGAAATTCATGTACCAGTTGACACGCGTCCCGAAGTCTGGAATGACAAAAAAAGCAGAGAACTTGGGATAGTACAGCACGAGGATGACCACGAAAAGAATCAAGAGGTCCAGATGAAGCAGAGGGAGGAAGAACCGAAGTTGACACACAGCCGGTTGCGAAGTGACCTAGTCCGTCGATGTAGTGCATATATGCTCGGGGTCGTGCGGGACGGTGGGCAATCCAAGTTATGGCATGGTCTTCTCTGACTAATACTTCACAAGGCCGGCTACACCTGGTGCCCATCAGTGAAACGCACCAGTTTAGACCCACCTTGACTTATCTCGACACCATGTCCCGAAAGACGCGACATTCAAGGGGAATGGGATCCGACTCTGAAAGTGACGATGGTCCACCGCCGGATGAGATTCTCTCAGCTACAACTGCCGCAAGGAAAGAAAAGAGGGCATCAGACGCAAAAGAGGTGCAAGTTTCTGCTCGTAGATCGGGAGACGACAAAGGTTTTCAGGGGGGCATGTCAGCTGCCCGACGAGAAATATTGTTGGCCATAAGAACCGAGGAAGACGAGCCGTGGCAGTCCGTCCAATTCTGCGATGGGGAGGTGCCTCGCACTGTACTTGTCGGGAGGCCTTGTCTGACGCATCACACAGACCGCAGAATCTAACCAAGTGTACGAGTCTCTATTCTCGCACAACAAAGAATGCGTTGAATGTGTGTCAGACGTGACTGCATATTTGAGGTCGATAAGCGGAGAGAAAACTTGCCAATGACCTTTTGTACATACCATCACCTTTGACAACCTCGGCCATGTCTGTGTGCGCTGAGACCGACTCGGAGTCAGAGCCAGAGCTTGCTGCCACCACCGCCTCAAGCCTGACAGCGTTCGCTCGCTTATCCGCAACTCATCCCAGGCAGGGCCAGACCCTCAGTTGGGCCGTGGACACCCTCGTCGCACTCGACTTTCAACTCCTCCGCAAGGTGTGTCATCCCAGCCCCACATATTGCCAGACTCCATGAGCCCGTGTGCAGGATAATACTCTTCATGGCCTTGTTCAGGATTGTGCATGCACAATACTTGACTTGTTCAACAATGTGCTTCAACAGGGTTCGGAAATAGACAATGCATGCAGTTTCATCCCGGACATCGCGAGCATACGTGTGCAATACCATTCTACTTTTCATCTATATTAGCTCATCCCCGTTGATGAATCCAGTCAGGCCATCATTTTTCCATCTCTTGTTTCAATACCGCCGACTTTTTCATGCCATTGCCGCGAGAGATTTTACACCGAGTTCGATGCCCTTTCCGGTTATATGCTGGGTAGATCTCGTTCTGGCCAAACTCGGGGACGTTGTGGCATTTATAGCAGCGGGCCTCGATGTCAATCATCCTGACCGATCACTCCCCGAGTCCTTGGGAGCACAGCGAGAAGAAGACAACCTGCGTGCCGCAATACAACTGCCAGGTAGGACACGTTCTTCCAGATCATAGATGTATCTCACGCGGCTTAGATAACTGGGATATGCTTCCGTCTACGCTCTCGTCGGAACGTGCATCTGTTGCTGCAAAACGGTTGGCTATAAGGTTAATGCTGGGGAGATACATCCTCTATCCTGTACTCTCAGGGCAAGTGGGAGCGGACAACACGTCAGTCACCCACAAAACACAATTAGACCAGGTCACATCGACCCTCTTGATAGCATACACAGGTCATTTTCTGCAGTCACAGAATTCCTCAGGCAAAGTGTGACTCGTGTGGACGAGCTGCAATTCGCATTGGGAGGTAGCTTGGAATATCTGATCCAGCAGGAACGTCTCACCAGTGCGATGACAATCTCCCTGTTTGCGGTGAGAAAAAAGACATTTTATTTTATAACCGATATCTAGTGGACCCTCACCAGGCCGCTCACATGGCACAAAATTCTAGTGTCGACTCGAAGCATCCGCCTGTTTTCCGTCCTCACACGATGGCTGCTGCCATGCAGCTTCTGCGGTTTGTCCTGGGAAACGACGGATATCCCACTCAAATGAACATTTTGAGTCCTTTGCATTCTTTTGATAGCTCTACGAGTGTCGTTATTCGGTGGGGCGTCGTTCCTCAATGGGCATGGAGTATTTGGTTGGAGTACCGCAGCTTGCATGCAGACACGATCCTCTGCCTTGTACGTTCTTCCTCGCTTTGAAAACGAATACGTCTGACGGTTTCAGACTATGGCGTACATACAACACCAGAAAACAAGCTCAGCGGCTTTGTTGGAGGCTCCCGATTTGATAGTTAGTGGCCATCAACCAGGCAATGCGGCAGGAACAATCAGCATGTTTATTGTGAGATTGCATGTCATCCATTGATGTGTGTTGATGATATTCTCCAGGACCTTATTCATCGATTCATTTTGGTCCTCTCTGCTGACCGTCATGCCAAGTTATCAACATCTATGATGGATGTACTTGATGGAAGTTGCTGGTTGATCGCTCAATGGATTAACAAGAATATGTGCGGGATTCGGGGTTCGATGGAGTGCTGCAAAGCATTGATCATCCTTTTCGGCTGTTTATCTTGGAATGAACAACATTTTGCTCGTGAGTATTCCGTTTTGCTTTACAACATACGATAGAAGTGTCAACAGTGAGCGACCTGGCCATTGAATGCTTGACACACATGAGCATACAGTGCTCCCGTGATGCTTGGAAGATAGTCGTCGAGGAAAACAATTTCAACTTTCTTGAAATTTTTGGTCAAAGTATGAGTTTGCTAACTTCCGTGACAAGATGCTAAATTAATCCAGGTTTTATACAGGCAAAAATGTAAGCATTCAATGAGATCTGACTCTCTCGCAATCATCGCATTGCCACAGGTCGTTGTCCCTCTTGCAGGATAATCTCTCAGAATCCAGCGAGATTTGTGCGGTCCAGCTGATGCAATTTCTTATTGTCGCAATGTCTAAGGGAGTCCAACTACCTAATCTGGAGACAATCGTGGAATTTATAGAAACGGCTGGGGAGCAAGTATATAAAATACCTGAGAGGGGTGTCTTTTGTGAAACATTCCTCACATGCCTCGCAAGTGCAAACCTATCTGGGATCTATCTGCCATTCAACAAAGTCATGGTGGCTGCCGATGAAGATGCTGTATGGTGTCTCGGGATGTGTAACGAGAATAAGAACCTTTTCTTAGCGTGTGGGTACAAATATCAGTTGCTCGGGTCTGTGCTCGCCTCTGAGCCTGTTATTGCACAGCCGCTTTTTCATTGTACATCACGTCTACACTCGTAGGTGTAGAACCGCTGACTTACTTAGAGGGTTTGGAACACTTGCTGGATACGGCTCTACTGATATGCTCGCAGGACTACACTGGTGAGGACGAACCACTGGGATTGGTTGTCCTGCCTACGATATGCAGTGCGTTGGTGCACTTGCTGGAGCACAGGGACGATGATATTGGCAGGTAACAGTTTGCATTGATAGCTATGTTACTGAATGATTGATAGGAGCGTATGTGTCAGAGAACATGAGGATAGCCGCGCTTTGCGCTGTCTTGTGTGCCGTAACTAATAACGATGATTCGATACGTGATGGGTTCGGAACGCGGTTGAAACAGAGAGTCTCATCGACGGCTAGTAGGTTGTTGCGAGAGGTGTGTCCAAGCAGGCCGAATGACCCGACATGATGGCCGAGTGTTTACAGATCGATGGGGAACGAGGTGGGAGCAGAAGTGAGGTGAAGGGGGAACACGAGCTGGTGTTTTGTAGACTGGAACGCCCTCGGCTGCTGTACATAGTAGCGGTGTGACGTGACATTCCGGTGTCACGTCGCATCTCACCCACCCGAACAAGATCACTTCCAGCGCTTCCTTCTCCTCCTCATCGACGTTGATGTTGTCGCCATTCGCGTTCAGTTATCGTCGCCGATCTCACTCAGCATCGTCGCCGTCACCATCTCCAGTACCTGCTTCTTCATGGCGACCCAGCCATAAGCGCGCACACTCCTCTCACCGCGACACACCCACGCTCCCCGACGCGCAGCGATGCCACCTTGATGTTTGGAGGACCGGGAAGAGAGCCCGTAGAGATGTCTCAGTACGTATTTCCACGTCTCTCACATGTCGTTCTTCCCCTCATCTTGTTGCCCCTCTCCAGCCCCTTCGAGCAACCCGAAGTTCCACGCCGGTCTCTGCAGACAGCACTGCAAGCTCCAGCTCTGCGCCGCATACGCCCCTCTTCCCTGCATCGTCTGCGGACTTCCTTCTTTTCCCCAGTCAACCCCTTCGCGGAGGCAACGTAGATGCTTTCACCTCCTATAGCCCCTCTTCCGCCGTTGCTCTCCATGACGATTCATGTGAATCCTCCCTGTCAGAGCTTGCTCGGCTCAGATCAGAGGCATTTTCGGAGCTACAGAAAAGTGTCCAAGAAAATGGCGAGGGCTTTGTCAAGCGAATGCGTGAATTCGAAGATTCCCGTTCCAAATCCGTTCAGCATTCTCGGCCGAGAGGTATCGAGAGGCAGCGCAAAAAACGCTATTCGCCCAGCGTGCCCACAACTAGGGCGACCGGAAAAGTATCCATTTCAGATGACGATAACGACATTCTGATCTTCTCGAGCGCTTTTAGCTGCGGCGAGTCGTCTTATCCAAGACAGAGGCGCTCATCCAGTTTAGGAGCGATGGACGATAGTGACTTCCAGCCTTATGACACGTCCGACTCGGGTCGGCTCTCTCCCATTTCCTCCAGCATCTTCCATTCCCTTTCTTTTCCTAACTCTGCGGTGCATGTCCACACTAGCACCACGAATCAATCATCGGAACTGCCTACATCATTCAGCACATCTTTTGATTTCACAAGTCTTCGCCATACCACTGCATTCAGACCAATCGTGTCTCATCCTTCCTCTGATTCTCTCGCTTCATCGACGGATGTATTTGTTTCAAGCTCATATTCAGAGGATGCCGACTACCCCTCATCCTCACTCATGGTCTCACCACCTCGCTCACCCTGTCATCCATCCACTGGTCCTATCCCGTCTTCTGCTTCTAGCACGGAGAAGGCGATTGCCGCTCTCACTTTAGCAATGGCGAATGGAGCTGGCAGCCTCGGAGACTATGAGGCAGTCAGATCATTGAATGTTTCGTCGACAGACGAATCACAGGTCGGAGAACTTTGGCATTGATGCTCCTGCTCCTCAAACCGCAAAGTATGCTTCGTGACTTCTGGTTCCATGGCCCCATTAGCGAAGCTTCGACATCAACAATCTTGTTTATTTGTAATGGTTGATCGGGGATTGATGTATGATGATGGACTTGAGAAATATCTTTCTCTTGCGGCTCTGCGTTATTATCGAACATTGTGTTGTACCCAGTCAGCTGAAGCTATTTCCTATACCACGAACTTTCTTGTCCATTCGCCCTAAAATCTTGTTCTCGGTGTTGCAGAGCAAACAAACGGGATTTATTCTTTCGATATGTCCTTTGAAGATCGTCCTGTATTATATCATAACTTTCTGGGTACATCTATGTAACTAACCGAAGTAAACGGAGGCGCAGATGTTTTCGGCAGCGTCGGCCGCGAGTAGGTCATCCGCCAAGGGCTACCAACTAATCCCTGCCTTTCTTCTCTAACTCTGCCCACAATTCCTCTATCGTCTGTTCAGCAAACATGCGCCGACTAAGCTCTGCTTGGTACAGCGATTCTGCCCTTCGACGAGCTCGAGCCTCAATCATCAATTGTTCCTTCATTCCTTGGTAGAATATCAAATCGGTTCCGATATACTGAGAACGCATACGTACCAGAAATCAGCTTCCCAAGGCTGGGTGGCACGTAGAGACGGGATGTCACTGGCTCCCAGGGTAAAGTGAGAATTTCCGGGATGTCAAACATATAAAATTCTTCGTCGGAATCGAGTTGAATATTGCTCGCCTCACCAGGGGAGAGCATTTGAGAGGCAGCGACAGCGTGGCTTTCTTTTGGTGGATCGTCAAGTCTCGCAGGCTCCGATTGCTCATTGATAAACCCTGCTACAGAGGAATGCTCTCGTGGGGGTAAGACAGAATGTGTTAGCGGTGAAGTGGTGTACTGAAACAGGCTATGGTTATGAGTAGTTCCCGGAAGGCAGGCTATTTTGCCACTAGGAGGGCATTCGCTTACAGGTGGATCGGTGATTGTTGCGAGATTTGTGTGATGGGCAATATTGGGTTTCTCGGTTTCACCTTCCGGAGGCGCCGTTTTCTCCTCATGCAAGGCATTCTCGGGAGTCATACGGGTCGGGGAGGAACCCGAACGGGAATGCCCGAGCATTGTCCCTTGACCATCTATGATACGAACGTCGGGAGAGCATCCGCGGGCAATCGGTTCGAGCTGCGGAAACTCGTCGCCTTCTCGAGTATCGCGCAAAGGCATTTGGCTAAAACAGGGGGTGTCGTGTATCCTTGAAACAGGAAAAGTACCCTGAGAACGTCGCATTCGGGCCCATTCCTCCATCAGATTTCTTTTCACGCTCTCGTCTGTGAGGTCGACGGCCTTTCCCCGGCGTCCCCTCGGCTTGGGATCACCAGTCGCGCCATTTAAAGGGGGAAATGTAACGGAACTAGTGGACGGCTCGCTCAGTAGGCTTCCTGCGCCATGTGAACTGGCTAGGTGCGTATAGATATCTGAGTTGTGACCATTGACGAACGAACGAATCTTGCGCGCGAGCCGGGAAGAAGCTCGTGGAGGCGGAACAATGTCACTTGCAGGCGAACCGGCCCTCGAACGAGTACGTCTACGTGACTGCGGCTGGGCGGAGAGTTGAGACGGCCTGGATGCGGGAGTGGACGATGATCTCCGTTGTCTCTTTTTAGGACGCTGTTTACTAGCATTAGGAACCGGCATTGCAGTTGAGGCTGAAGTGCTGGACATGTAACCCGTATCACAGAATGACAAGTTCCGTTTAGCACATCGGGGAGCTATGGATCTCCGTCCGTATTCATCGATCATACCTGGCAAGCCTGACGATGGCGCATCTCGGTCATCCGAGATTGGGGGTCCTGAGATAATCAAACCTGCTGGAAACTACATGTGAGGGTGAGCTTACTTTGCTTTCTCGACCGTAAAGAGGCTACCACGGGACAAATGTCAGTACGACAGACAGAATGATGTGACACATCGTGGTTCACCTAGCCTCAAAACATCTGGTTGACCTACGGGTACGCTTGCAGCACGATTTGTAGCAGCAATGTTTCGCCCTGCTGAAAACTCGACGTCGTTTTCAGGTGAGTTAGTCGTCGAACTGACCAGTACGCGCCATCTCCATGGCACATCAAGGAAGTTGTTTGTTTCTGGCTTAGTATAAGTAAAACTCTGCAACAACAACGCAATAGATTACAAGCGACATAATTGAATCCAGCATATTCAGGTATCCTGTCTATCCTACTGTACATTCAGCTACAAAGCAGAACCCAACACCTTTATGGCGAGTGCGCGAAGAATCTGGACAAAAAATATTTAATATCTCCCGTGTCGAGTGGTGGACGGGTAAAAACGCACCTCTGCCTTTTGGGTCGCACCCAGTTCTGAGAACACTGCAGCAACGCTCTTGCCTTTAGCATCTCGTATTGCACCAATTCTGTTACCAGCAAAAGCACCAAGCACGAGGCCCGGCACATTGGCTACAATGAAACCCAAACCTGTGACGAGAGTGAAGGAATGATTTCCATGCTATGTGGGGTCACCTCACCTCCACCACATGCAGCACCGAGGTACGACCACCATGGCGTGTGCCGTTCCACTTCAGGGCGAAGGAGCTCAGGCCAAACTCAGTCAAGCAAAAAATGACATCTAAATTGAATTTGTACCTCATCGAACACGTCGGCGAAGACGTTCTCAGCATCGGGCCTCTGCTCACGCCCGTTGTTCTTGGATGCATTGTCTTTGGCGGTACTACCAAACATGCTGGCGAATTGGTGGAAGAAGTTGGATGAGGTCTTTGGGTCGGCACTCCTGTCCGCTTGAGACTTTGTAGAGTAGAGTGAGTCATATTCCTTCCTTCGAATAGGGTCGGAGAGAACATAGTATGCGTCCGCAACGGCCTAGGGTTGTGAAAACGGGGCGAATGAGTTAACTCTGGCTTGCCAGCGGAAGCAGGGATACCTGAAATTTCTCTGTGGCAGCTTTTTTTTCCGCATCGGTTGCGTTGACCAATCTGTCTGGATGAGTCCTAAGTGAGCAGAATAAGCAGACCGGTCACCGGGAGCTGGTGGTGTTTGTCACCTCAGCGACTCTTTCCTGTAGGCCTGCCTGATTTCATCTGGAGAGGCCGATTTTGTTATATTAAGGATGTTATAGTAGTCTGGGAATGCAGACATGGTAAGAGTGCAAGTGAGAGAGGGCACGACGCAACATGCTGTTGTTCAAGGCCAGCCAATACATTAAAACAAAGCATGTGATTGCTCAACAACCCAACTCAAGTCGCGCTACTTGTCCTCCTCCTGACGCTCGTACTCGCGATCTGCCAGGATCGTACGGTTGTATACTCAGTCGTGCTGGTCCTCGCCGCACGAACATCCTTTTAGCTTGTTCATTTCCCTCTCTTGTCCCCGCTTCTCCCACAACTCGAGTTCTTGGTGGTAAGCCATCCGTCAATTGGTCCGAGGTGTTATTTTTTCGCGCCGTTCCCGAGGAATGAGCCACAAGGATAGGCCTTGCCAAGGCCGGTAGTCTCTCGCCTGAACCAGTGTCGCAGCTAGATTCATTCTCCGGAAGACAACCCGGCTTCTCTCGGTTTCTTTCACAAGGTCTACCGGGAGTCGCTAGATCTTCAAAATGTTAAGCTTACTATAGTCTGATAGGCAAATGTCCTACTGTCAAAGAACGACGTCACATTGTATCGCGTTTCCTCAAGATCAGGAGTCTTTCCGGCTTCCGCAGAGAGAGATTCGTTTCCTTCACGCGCAAGTGTATCTGGAATGCTATTGAAATGTGGGGAGCCTGGAATATTTGCGAGAGAAGTCTGACTCCTAGGGAGGGCTAAATCAAATGTGTCCTGAACCCGAGCAGTAGCGAGCAGGACACGCCTATTCCCCCGGATGCGTTGAATGTGTGACGAGCTGGAGGCAGGGAGTGGTGGAACCGGAGCCGCTAGCCAAGGAGGGGTTGGGAAATTGCTCAAAGAAATCTCAGAACAAACTGTTTTCTGGCCGGTGGAAGGTGAGCGGGTCAACTGTACGCCTCTGGGGTTCAAAACTGCATTAGAACACGACAGGTTAGAAGACAAATCTGTGGAGAGTGACCTGGTCTCTTCTATGCTCTGATCTACGCTCTGTCTGATCCGGGTCTCGCTGAGGAGCGTTCGCGAACCGCAGGCACTCGTGGGCGATTGGGTTCCGCCAAGGCCAGAAACGCAAGAAATTCCTGGGACCTTTGCCATGCTTGTCACATTCTTCGTTCCAGACATCGTCGAAGAGGGGGGGATCGTACTTGTTCGTACTTGCAGTGGAACCATACGTCGTGGGGCATCCATTCGAGAATCAGGTGGGTTTTCGCCGTTATGAGCAGAACCCCCTACAGACCCTACACGGGTAGATAGAGCAGTTGTGTCACGCACCGGCCATTCCTTGGATGCATGTATCGACGTCTCAATACCAGCTTGCGGTTCTATATCTATGTCTCCGGTGTACATAGAATCCGCTCTTGCTTTATCAGCGTTCCAGAGCTTAACCTCGTCGTCCTCATAATAAGGACGGTATTTTGGGATCTTGAAGGACAACCACGATGATACGTGGTTCAACGAGCGACGAGCTGATCGGCGAAGCAACTCCTGGTTTGATCCCTTGTTATGGGTTGCCATGTCAAAGACCGCGGATACACGTGGCGTCTCGACCACCGGAGGGGTAATTCTGAACGTGGACCCATAAGCAGGTTCAGGGAGTGTGAACAATGCCTCCCTATGTCTCATGCCTCGCGATGAAGTAGTGGAAAGGAGAATGTCGCGCCGCCTGAGGAATGCAGTGACCGTGACGAATACAACGATAATATAGACCTCGAGGGCTTGAAGTAAACGACCGACCGTTGACTCAGTGAAAGCAACTAACACGAAAAGTAAGAGCTCTGAAGGAGGGTGGCCGGAGTCACTCACAGAGAAGGAGGTCCCCTACGCCAATGACGATACTGAAAAGGAGTCCGGAAATTGGGACGAGGTATTCGCTGAGTGTATGCGCTAACACGCTATCGCCCGAGCTAAGAGTGATCGTATTTGACAGCAACTTCAGGAGAAGTAAGACGGAGACAAGTAACTCCAGGACTGCGTCTGTCGCATACACATTGCTATATTGATGGAACTGAGGGACCACACGCCAAACGACTTGCAAGGCCGTGACGATTATGATAGCGACCAACAAGGCAGCAGCGGTCATCTTTCCCAGCAATCCCCAGCGCAACCAACTTGCACTGTGGGGTTCATGGGAGGACTCGAAGACAGGGAAATCAAATCTCCAAACTCTTCGAGCAGTTGCTGCAAACTGGTCCTTCCTGGAAGGTTCCGCAACGAACGACCAATAAAAGAGAAAACGAAAACCGATGGACAATGCAAACAAGACCTCTCTAGCCCGAATGACATGTTCGCTAGCCACAAAGGTTGTGCTTGTGACAACCCCGTCAAGGGTCTGGCCCAAGTCCAGAACCGCGGCGATGAAAGCTAGCAGGGCGGAAAATAGTAGGAAGATTGCGGATCTGGGGGAAGATATGAGTAATAGGAGATGATGAAAGTAATACCCCGACACTTACAAAGAAATTGTTCTCATCACGAGAAATAGTACTGACACAGCAAATGCTAGGATGCCGACAGATATGAATGGAATGTCTGAGAGCACCTGGGCAACCTAGTGTTGTTAGTGCTGGTTTTCGGAGGAACAGTATACTCACCTCGCATTTGAAGTCGTCAGGGTTGGCAGCCATTAGAGAACGTATTGGAAAGGAAAGAAAGGAATTCCCTCGGGGAATTAAACGATCAACGGTGGCCTCGACGATGAAGAGTACGAGGGATTTGAGGGACTGAGGGTATGCACCCGATTAACACGCCGGCGAGCCCCGATGTTGGAGGATGGAAAGGAAAGGAGAGAATAGTTGTTACATTGGTTCGTAGCCAGCCAGCCAATACGACAATACGAGTTCGTTGCCAAGTGAGTTGAGTTGCATCATCTCTCAAATCAAATCTCGGACCATGTGGATACACACGGCAACCCAGAAAAAAAAATCATATCCCAAACGAGCTACCCCCTCCGGTCATTTGTCGCACAAGATACATCCCCCTCCCTTCATCAATCGATTTACTGCTCCTCATCCCAATCACACTCTTCGGTCGAGGTCGAGGTGTAACCAGTCCAAGCTGTTTCGTCGGACTCCCAGAGAGCTGCCTTACTGAACCCCCTCCTGTCAGTTGCCGCAGGATACCCGAGTCTCCTCCACCACGTCCTGTGAACTGGCGTGCGATAGTAGTAGTACCCGTTAATTGGGGAGCAATAGAGGATCCGCCTGCGCTGCGGCCTGTGTGCGACGGCACGAGTGGTCTAGATGACGACCCTACCTGCGCGTTTCTCATTTCCAATGGAAGCAGCAACTTGTTTACCGTGAGTTTCGTAGCGAGCAAAAGGCACCTGCCAAAACTTACAAGACATTCCCTGCACCACACCCCCCCCTGTGTGTCACGTTTTGCGGCAGAGTCCAGCCTCTTACCACAACCTGGCTGTGACCGATCTCGCCTACCTTTTCCCGTGCCCTTTCCTCCACATATCAAACAGGTGGCATGCCATCTTGACCCTTGAGGTCCAGGGACCACACCCATCTCCATAGGTGAGACGACTTTCCGGCATCCAGGACAGGCAGCGGAACTTCCGAATCGAGAAGATGCCGACGAAACTGCTGACGTTGACGGAGCTCGTTCGTATCGAGAGGATGAATAGACGCTATTGCTATTGCTATGATGGGATGGATTCCGCGATGGTTCACTATAGCTTGTCCCTGCACCAAACCCGGGTGTAGTTTGGACAGTATTGGTGAGTGACACAAGAGGCGGACTCAAAGTTGGATCTGAGAGCGTAGACTTGACGAAACTCGGATTGGACATTGATTTGGCCTGTGTCGTCCCGGTTGGTGCACACTAACCAATCCAACAGGGATAGAATGAGGAATGGCAATTCAGGTTCAGTGTTATTCGACTGACCTCGATGTGACAAGCACCCCCTTCCCCACGTACAAAAACTGCTTGTCCATTGGCTGTTTCTCTGAAAGGTCCATCGCACAAAGCACATCGGAAACATTCGGTGTGATAAGTCTTCGGTGGTCCCCCAGCACTGCGTTCGGGAACTGTAACAAAACGGCCACTCCCTCCGGTGGCGAACAGCGATCCGCCACATTTTGCGCAGAGAGATCCAGAGGAGAGGATGGCACTTGGTATCGAAGACTTGCTGAATGAATCCTTGCGCTTTGGAGTCACCATCCCCGAGGCGGTATGCCCAGGATCAACGCCCTGAGTAGTGCTATGTCCTAGATGGTGGTTGTTAAATTCATCACGAGGATGCGTTTGCGGACTAAATGTCTGAGGTGAGGAAGGTCCCGACGACTGTGTTAGGGTGTCTGAGCTATCTGAGATTAAATCTGGTGTGGACGGCGTCCACGACATTCGTGATGACCGCAAGCTCGAAGTGCTCAAAGCATGCCGCAGTTGGGGTGAACCGCCCACTCTGGACATACGTGGAATCCGTGATGGGGCAGGTGTCGGTGAGTTCGTAATGGTGGTGTTTGACAACAAAACGGGAGCGGAAGTTGGATCGGGAGACGACACAGGTGAGGCGACTTGATTCATGAACCGACTTTTCATCTCCTCTATAGCGTCATGGGATGGTCTAGACATGAGAGGAATAGAGCTTCCATGTGCATTACCTGTGCAGAGCTCCCGGCGAGCTGTAGTTTCGCCGAGAGAACTGCCACTGGTTAAGTTATCAACAAAGTCAGCACCATGAGAATTGACAAAGGTGGCCGACTTCTTCCTCTCTAAGACACGGTGCGCGAGTGGGCTACCATCCCGGTCCTTGTTCAACGGCGAGGCCAAAGGGGATGCACGATTGAGGACTGCATTCAGCCTTTGCGTGAGCTCTTCAAAGACAGGGCTACCCTCTCTATTTTTCATAATACCGAGCCTTTGTTCGAGTTCATCGATTGCAGGACTACCCTCCCGACTCCTTATATCCTTGATAAAGGTGGTCGATGTTCGATGGTCAACTTTCTCTGGGCTGAGATGGGGGTGGGGCCGCTTTGGTGTGTTGTTTCGCTTCAAACAGCTATCGAAGCAATCAGCGCACGAGGGCTGTCCCAGTAAATCAACCATAGGTGTATTGCCGATATTCTTGTGGCATCCTTCACAACTGAAGCACTTCTTGTGCCAAACGCGACCGGATGCTTCAACAAAACCTCCTTCGGTCTTCAAAATGAGAACAGGTCGTCGGCAGACCGAGCAGTCGCCCTTCGACCCGCCGCTGATGATGAAACATGGTCGACATAGAAATCGATCGAATGACTCGCGAGAAGAGGGATCGGGAAAGATTGTCGCGTCTGGTTGAAATTCGGTCAGGCAGATTGCACAAGAGTATGGTGCAAGGGATTCTTTGGGCTGCAGGATGGAACCAAATGCCTTGGAAAGTTCTGGTGCATTTGGGGCCTGAAAAACATCAACCTCAGAAGTAGGCGAAGGTGGTGGGCTGCGCTCATCGACCGTTGATGATCTGTTTGAAAGGGACACAGGGCTAGTGGTGGTGCCAGGTTGGGAAGTGATAGGGCCAGAGACAGAAGGGGAAGAAAGACGAGACGAACCAGGGCGGCAGGTGGTTGCAGTGTGCAGTGTGCATTGATCTAGCTCACTGCTTGGACCAGTCAGTGCAACGTTTGAGGGTGATGAAACGGCACTATCGATCTGAATAGGTGCTCGTGCTGGGGAACTGTCTTTCGAGACGTAAGTCTGTGACCACCTGTCAACCGTGTGGCAACTGGAGGAAGACCACTGTAAAACAGGTGCTGGACAACTTCAGCTACGATATTGAAACATCGGCCGAGACAGACAAACCGACTGCTGTACCACCACACTTGCAACGTGTTCCAACGACGATGTCACCACATCTGCGACAGAAACCCATGCGACTTCTAAGCTTTCTTTTTAAAAAAAGTAATGGTACAAATGTAGTGGTGGTGGGATCAAGAGATGAACGTCGGACACTCAGGTTGAACTTCGGAGAAGCGGCACGAGGCCAATTTAATAATGAAAGGAAGCGATCACGTGAGCCGTTCGTACAATTATACTTTCTCAAAGATGTCAAAGATGAGAACAAAAGGCTTCCAGCCAGCAGCATGACGGGTACGATGCCTCTCACAGCTTCGTACGCATTACAGGTTGCCAGTCAATGCGTTCAACCTCAATTGATAACCTCAGTGCCAACTCCTGACTAGTGTATAACACTCACCATTTCGGGGATCAGTTGGTCGATTGATCGGACACCAAGAGACTCCATGCCAAATTTAATTTCACGTTTCAGGATTCGTACTAAATGAATGACACCAGCTTCACCGTAGGCCTGGAAAACTATCAATCAGATCCATTTTATACAATGTCATCAATTACACTCTGCGCGTAGAGGAAGGCGCGACCAAGTCCAACTGCCTTTGCGCCGAGACAGAGAGCTTTAAGCACATCTAGAAAGTGAGCACGGTGAGTTTGGCACAAAGTGATCCGATGTGTTTACCAACCGGTACCTCGCCGGATGCCGCCGTCGATGTAAACTGTAGCTGTTTTATCAAGTGGATCACAACTTGACGGGACCGCTCTACACGCCTTCGGTTTTCTCAAATACCTCAGGATGTTCTTTACGGAGTTCGTAAAGTACTTCCATAGGCGGAAGTGAGCTATGTTTTGCTTAATGGTGTCTGAATGCTTCCCAAGTAGTGTGGGTTGCTCACTAATCGAGTTGACGACCTTGGTGCAGTAAAGATGAATTACACTCACAGTGTATAAGGACAGGACGCACCACCGTGGTTGGACAACACGATGCCCTCGCAGCCAGCCTTCGCGGCAAGGACAGCATCCTTTTAGGGATGAGGACTTAGCAACAGTGAGATCGTGATAATCTCACCGCGACACATTGTATCCCTACTCTGTCTGTGAGTCAGTAAGAAGGCGCACAAGCAAAACGAACCTTTAATAACCAAAGGAAGTGTCGTGACGCTTCGTACCCATGGTACAGTCTATGGATAAGGTATCGTATGGGCCGAATGCGAACATATCGTCAAGGCCCCACCTTTTCCCAGGTCATGTCCAGATCGTTGTTGACGATGAGACCACCAGCAGTGCCCAGTATGTCAATTCCATCGTCACCGTCGCCCACCGGATCCGAATGACAGTTGAATCCTTGATTCTCGAAATCGTGCAAGTAATGAGGAGCACGGGTATCCATCTCTCGATTTGACGGTACCAGTGCATCGACAGTAAGAAAAATCGCTTTGAAACCCAGTTTCTCGATTTCTTGAATGCGTCTGGCAGCGATGGTATCATTCCTATGTTTGTACAACTGAAAGAAGATAGGCTGATCGGATGAGCCCCGAGCAGCAGCAATCTGACCATACGAGAACGAAGCATTAGTGGAAACCATCTGGATGATGCCAGTGTTGTAGGCGCCGCGGGTAAGATTAATTTCTCCCAGAGGGTGACCAAGTCGAGCGAGTGCAGAACCACTGATATAAACGGGGATGGATGTCTTGTAACCAAGAATGGTTGATGAAGTATCACAACCCGAAACGCTCATCATGACTCTGGGGCGGAAGAAAAAACGATTGAACGCGCGAGCGTTTTCCGTGTGTGCTTTTCGTATTATTACAACGACAGGATAATCGGTGCAGCAAAAGGAACACACTGATGGAGTCGTCCGCAGCGGATGCATAGTAAGCTAAAGCCTTGTAAGGGAGAAGTTTTTTGGCCGTTTCCTGGGGAACACTCGGATCGAAAAGGGATCGAATTAGTGAATGTATGTTATACCTCCATGTCATGGACGTTGATAATCCGGCTGAGTGGAAGTTTGTTTTTAAAAGCTTGCTCGACTCGTAGTTCGTCTCTTGTCTTTGGGCGGTTCTTGACCACTTCTCTTAGTGTGAGAACAGAGGGATGGTCGAGACCGCCCAGATGCTTTTCGGGAGGGATGTTCCTGTCGAGTGCATCGGGAGGATGGATCGGCACATACGCCGCGGTAGCGTCACGTCCTCCGAACGTCAAGATGACCTGAGGACCTCCGGGATGATCCTAGGGACGGTGAGAGAGAAAGGCGAAGAACGGCGAGGCTCACGAATAGAAAATCAGTGACATCGTAGACCTTGTTTCGTATTATGACCCAGCAAGAGCTGTTTTGTGGATAAGTGAGAGGTAAAGAAGAAAGGATGAGCACACGCACATCGACGTGTTATGTTGGGCGACTTGTGAGAGAGTGAGCATATCCTTGGGTTTTCGTTTGGCATTGGCAAGCACAGGCAGGTCCGGCACGCTGATCACGTGACGTCGCGTTGTTTGGTTTGCTTTATTGTCTGCGTCTGCGTCTTGCACTCAAACCACGACATCCCCGATGAGCCCAGTATTAGGAAGAGAGGCCCTCGAGGCGATGAAGCGTACGGAGATACAGAAGCTATGCAAAGTAAACTCTTGCTTCTCTCCTACTCGTCTCAGATCTCATCCCATTCATCTCAGGACTATGGCGTAAAGGCAAATCTCAAGACTGAGGCACTCATTGATCTTCTTCTTGATGCGTCACGGTAATTTCTGACCAGCTCCCTTGGCACCTCTTTACTCATTTCTGTGTAAAGGCCACCAGCCCCTCGGCGTAATCCCCCCCAACCCCCTCAGCGACCTCCCTCAACCAGAATACCAAACCTCGCCGGAGCCAGGCCTAGGGGACAATCTACTAGTTCGGCCATCGACCATAACTCTAAGGATGAAGTCGAACCCACTATTCCCCAACGCCGCCACCAGATCAAGCAACATGAACAAATTGGCCCTCACCGTACCAAGAAAGCAAAAGAAACGCAATACCGCCTCGGTGTCGGGCGTCCTGTAATAGCAGGCGGGGCTGGCGCCCGCACCGTCACCAAACCCCCTAATATATCCCGGACACCGAAAAGGACAAGAAGCAGTAGGTCAGTCAAGCCGTCTGAGGCGACAATCACTGAAGGTAAGAGGCATATCTTCTTGTGGCACCCCCGATACTGAGCCATTTCAGAATCAGAACTAAATAACTCCATGGAAACACATCTACGTTAGTGGCTCCGTGTCTTTTTGCATTCATTTCTAACCCCATGCGGCAGACGGCAAGAGGACTCCGGGGAGGCCAAGTGACCAGTCGCAATTAGTCGTGTATCCTGCTGCCAGCTCCTCAAGCAAGGCCCTGGAGACCCTGATTGCCGAGGCAGTGAGTGACACTGTAAAAAATACATCCATACTCATCCCATGAACAGCTTGCACCCGTACAACGAGAGCTAGACCATCAGAAAGCACAACTCGTTGATTTAAGTGACAAGTTCACCGCCTTTATTCAAACATTTGAAACAAAGATCAGGCATCTCACTTTGGAGATCCAAGATCTCCGAGCTCGGGCAAAGAACTCGCTTTCAACTGATTCCTTCATGATGATAGCTCAGGACCAATCGGTCCGAATACCGGAGCCACCTTCCACGCCTAAGCGTGTCCGAACTCCTTTCCGTCCCTCCATCCCGTATGTTAGCTTGTTACCCTTCTCTTCTTCCGCTCTGAACAGTACATAGACTTCAAGTCACAGAGAGTGCAGAAACTTCCGATCTATCGAGTGATCCTTCCGATCTGGATAATCTTGTGCCACCCGATTCGCGATCCGTCGACGCCGTGGGGCAACCCGGACAAGTCGGTTCGCTATTGCCTGGGTTCCCACACTCAGTGTTAGGGAAGCGTCCTCGGGATTCTGCGTCAAATGACACTTCAGGAGCTTTCTCGGCACAAGAGGGCATAGAAGCCGCACTGGATGTAAATGTCAATCGAATAATTCATAAGCGGGCCAAACCTAACGAACTAGAAGACAACATTGGAGGAATCTCATCTTCGGCACCTCCGCAAGCTGAGCATGCTGATTCCTCTGGGTTCTCAAGACGGCAAACTGGCCCTAATTTCCCCGTCTTCTCTGGGGAAGAGGACCCGCCGCCTCCAATTCAAGGCCTCTCGAACTTCTACGGCCCTACTTCACCTCCCCTCATCAGTGCACCTGCAACCAGTTCCGCAAATAACATTGAGAATCAAAACCCCTTTGGTTTCACCTTTGCGCCGATCGCCTCGACCCCTGCTCAGGCTGTGTATCCTCTTGCGATGGGAACCTTCCCTCATCCAGAGCCACCCACATCGCCTTCGCCGGCAGTGAATCCTGACCGACCAGGTAGTCGCCATTCTGATCGACTTGGGGCATTTGGCGTTGCAAGATCGAGTTCGAGAACGAGTGGGCGTGCCCCCTCTGGGGGATCCCTGACCCGTGGGGAGGCTGGCGGGTCAAGTGGATTGCAGAGGGCCCCTTCGAGCAATGAAGTTGCATCTGGCCTCGGCTTGACTGCAATTAAGACGTCAGCGACTGAACAAGGGACTCCTGCACCTCCGGCGAAACGTACCATGTATGGGACCGAGTTGGATGGTGATACGAGGTTTGGGGATTTCGGTGTTGAAGGAATTGCGTCTGGGTTCTGGGCGGGGGGTAGATTTTAAGTCTTTATTACTATTCTTGAAACTGCTCGACATGTTCTCGGCTAATGAGGTATACTACCCTTTCAGATTTTTCAGATTCAGTTCTTTAGGCAGATCCCATTCAAACCTCGCCTCGCCACGCCTCGCCATGTAGGATATTAAGTGAACTCTACGCGCCCTTGGCAATAAGCACACTAATCAGATGAAGGGAATGAATGATTGGATTTCTTCGAACAGAAGTTCTGGAAGGGTCAGGTCAGGGATGGCAGTAAACAGCCAAGCACACGAATCACCTTTGAGATCTTCTTGGTTGAGATCGTCCTTGTATTCTACAAAAAATGTGAGCACGATTCCAGGAGTCTGGCATCATACATTCTCGCTCACGATCGAAGTCAAAGTAATCCGGATCCAACGATGCAACATTTGGCTCGTCCTCAGGGTCGTGCTAAGACGATAGATATCCGTCAACGGGAAGTCACCTGCTCAAGAAGTCTGAGTACACCCACATATGCTGCAATGTATGGATGTTGCAAAGCTTCATCGACAGTTAGGCGCTTCTTTGGATCGAACGTCTGTTGGAAATGGTCAATATTAATGTTACTTATAGCCAGCTAAAGTTCTGACTAGTGTCTTCTGTAAGAAATCAACGGCGTCCGCGGATGCTTTGTGAAACAACTGCGTGAAAGGTTTCCGTTTGCGAATGGGAAGTGCTCGGATGTAATTTCTTGATCTCCTCGAGGTGATGGCATAGAACTCATCCAATGTCGGTGTGCCTATTAGAGATGTAGTTTAGGTTGTGTAACAGTGCACATTGGTGTTGGTGACACAATGGGGACTGACCTATTACGTCCAGGATAAGCTCGAGCTGATGTCCGTAATCCCGTCCCGGAAAGAGGGGTTTCCGCGTAAGCAACTCTGCCAAGATGCAGCCGACAGACCACAGATCAATGGCCTAAAATATCGAGGGAATCTAGTTTGATGGTAAAATCTCAGCCGTACCTTGGTGTACATTTTGAACGAGAGCATAATTTCAGGTGCCCGGTACCACCGTGTCGCGACATACTCGGTCATTAACCCTGCCTCCTTTGCCCCAGGCGCAGTGGAGTGAACGCTCCGGGCCAGGCCAAAATCGCAGACCTTTAAATCACAGTTTGCATTTAATAGCAGGTTTGCAGGTTTAAGATCTCGGTGGACAATGTCTGCATTGTGAATGGACTTGAGGGCTCGGAGGAGTTGATAGATGAAGTACTGCGAAGAACCGGATTAGTGAAGATACAACCAACTCAAAGAAGGGAATAGTCACTTGGCAGTGATCATCAGAGAGCGATTGGGTGCGTATGACGCGATGCATGTCCGTTTGCATTAGTTCTTGAATAACTGACTAAAGTGGGATAAAACACCCTAAACGGGGTGAATGTAGTCTTACAATAGACTTCCTTGAAGTCGCTCAAGGACGCGGGCTTGATGATGTCCAATATCGAGATGATCTAGGTTGATCAGGGTGATTGTGAGTGTATGCGTAGAAGAATAGCAAAGTGTGCATACGTTTTCATTCACGCATACTTCTGCAAAGAACTTGAGCAACTTCAGCTCTCGTAGCGTTCGCAGGCAAAATAGAGTGTGATCAAAGGGAAGGATCTTCTTGATTGCGACATATCTTCCAGTGCGCTTGTGGAGAGCCGCCGCTACAGTGCCATAGGCACCTTCCCCGAGAGTGTGCAAGATCTCATAGTCAGGACCTGTATCAAGCAAGCAGGTCTTGTGGTGTCCGCTGGTAATCCGGTGGTGCTCACCAACTTCAAATTTGGGTATTTGTTTCTGGTTCCTCGGCTTTTCGGTTGAAGGAAGGAGGGTCATGTTTAGACGGACAACAGAGACGGGGGTCGCAAGTGAGAACCAGTAGAAGACGGGCTGTTGATATGGGTTGTCATTTTAACTATGTTGTGGGCTCTACAACCGGATTCGATTGATTGATGTAGTTTTGACGCCAGGAGACGGTAGCGAAGCAATCAAACGCTACAAGGTTGCACTGCCCTTAGGAATCAAAGATGGTTGAATCCAAACCGTTACCAGTACAGCTTGTACAAGCTCGAGGTTACTCTCATTCATTTGCTCCCGCTTCCCTCGCTTTTTTCTCCTTTTTCAAACGTTTCCTCTCTCTCCGTGCTTCATCGTCCTCTGCTTCCCTTTTTTCTTTCTTCCGCCTCTTTTCGCCATCCGCGGTAACGGCAACACTCTCATTCACCTCCGTCTTACGCTTGCGTTTCTTCTCTTTATCCTTTTGTGGAGAGTCCGACGGTTCGTCGACTGTTGCCTGCGCTGGAGGCTCAGAAACAACAACAATCGGAGGAGCAACAATGGTGGGGGGTTGCTAAAAGGAATTAGAACTCGGTGCTGTCCACTGCGGCGGCGGTAGTGTATTTACCTCCCGGTCGTAGTCGACGTAATCGCGACTCCATTCAGCAGGCGTGAGACCATCAATCTTTTCTCCGTGTTTTCCAAGCTTCCCTTCCTTGACCAGCTTTTTCTTTTGCAATGCCATGGGTCCAAGGCCCCAGCGCCGGGGATACGTATCTCGCTCCATGATGCACCGTTTCACTTTCGCCACAACACCGTGATCGCATGTGGCGAGCTCAACCGTAGACATTTGAGCGATCGCAAGAGCAATAGCTTCACCTGCCCAAATGTCAACAGACTGGTCCATTAAATTGTTCGATGCTACCTTTCGTTGTCATGAGGACGACTTCTTCGTTGGCAGAAATATCAGCCTCATATCGAAGGAGACCAGGTATCATGAGTTTTGCTCCGTAACACACTGCGTTGACCGCGCTGTCTTTCACCACTATACGCTTATAACCAACCAATAAGCTCTCGAGAGGTCGGATGACTCGTCGAAGATATGACTCTGCAGAACGTCAGCACAAGACAGGCAAAAATGATGTATGCCCACCATCGCGTGTGTTATCATACATCCACTGCGCATCCAACACATCATGCATAGTCACAATATCATCATTTTCTGACATGGCACCACTCCGCACCCGCCTCAGCTCCTGCATGTGACCACCGACGCCAAGCAAAAGACCAAGATGAACGCATAAAGTTCGAATGTAAGTGCCGGCTTCGCAGGATACCCAGAATACAGCAAGATTGCGCTTTTCATCGAATTCCAAAAGTTTGGATTCGTAGATCGTACGTATGCGTAATTGACGCTTGACGGCGGAAATGAGGGGGGGGCGTTGGAAAAGTGCACCACTCAGGGTCTGAAGAGCGCGAGGAAGGGCAGTGGGGCTCGGAAGAATGGAGTGTAATCTCAGAACACAAACATACTCCTTCCCTGAACAGGCGGCAGTTAGCGTGTGGTCAGAGTTAGGCAAAGATTTGTGCGGACCTGCACCCTGTTGGGATTTCACCAGACGCGTTGCTCGGTCGATACATACAATCAAACAGCCTGTCACTTTTGGATCCAAAGTACCACTGTGGCCTGTTTTTTCTGCCCGTAGTATCCGCCTGAGCCAGGCAACGACCTCATGAGAGGACGGATTAGATGGTTTGTCTAGGTTGATGACACCAGACCTGCGCGAGGATGAAGGGTGAAAAAAAGACGAGAGCAAGTAACAGAAATGTACTTGATGTAGTTGGAGATGTCGCGTTTGAGAGGACTGCTACCGGAAGGAATGGGTGTAAAATGGCTAGAACGGATGAGAAGCTTGTCGTAGTTTTTCAGCAGCAAAGGCCACTGTGAAGTGTCAAGTTTTGGCTGTAAGGACTCAGACTTGATGGCGTAGTCTCCCTCCTTCTGCGCAAGGGAAACTTGTTCGCGCGTTAGTGATGAAGCCATGTACGACTCGCGTTTTAGTCCAAGTCCGAAAGACAAGAATAGTAGGTCTGTGAGAACATTTCTCCCTTTCTGGCTCGTGAGAAACAACTATACAGTTTTTAATGGCATCAATTATCATCATCATAATATCATCCATCCCGACCTTACCCCCGACGACGTGCAACTCCTCGTCAAGATGGTCAGTCCGGGCAACGCTTTGCTGAGTTACCTTCTCAGTAGGCTCATGGCTTGATACTTTAGCCTACCGCACCAAAGACAACCTCTACAAAGCACAAGTTCATCATCGATTATTCTCGTCCTGCTTCTGACGGAGTCTTTGACGGCGCCGACTTTGAAAAGTTTCTCCATGACCGCATTAAACTCGACGGTAAGACTGGTCAACTTGGTGACAGCGTGAAAATCACGCGCGATGGTGAAGTGTTCCATGCCACTCCTTCGCTCACCGCCTGATCCTTCTGTAGCAAGCAACAAAATCACCGTCACGTCCAACGTCGCTTTCTCAAAAAGATATCTCAAATACTTGACGAAGAAATTTCTCAAGAAAAATACGTTGCGCGATTGGATTCGAGTCGTTGCGTCGTCAAAAGATGTTTATCAACTTCGATTCTACAATATTGCGTATGTTTTCATTTCTATGTGATTCAACCACTCATGGATGTGCAGTCGTGATGCGGACGACGAGGACGAGGAGTGATTTCGATCAACTTGTTACGCATATACGAGATCGCAGCGCATGCGCCTGTTGTACATAGTAACAACCGATTGAGCTACACAATCTCGACATACCTATTGTCATTGTTTAGTACGTGCGTCGAGTCATCTAATCACCATTATCGTCCCACTCGGTACAAGCGGTTTGATCTCGGTTTCTAGGTTTATTCTGCCCAGAACAGCCATGGCAAGCCTATGCCACCGGACTTGTGATTCTGTCAAATCCTTGCCTCGGAACTGCTGGGCCAAAATGATGCTCAGTTGGGTTCGTAGAATCTTCAGCGCCACGTTTGCTCTTGGCGCGATGCAATACTTAATCTTGCGGTCCACGATTGCCGTGTCTGACATGAGCTATATATTGACTCACCATATCATCAAGCTGTATAATCCCACAAAGAGAGACTGACCTTAAAATCACATTCACCACACAGCAAGAGAAGGGATAGGTCATCGATTGGTGCAGTTTCCCAAGCATACAGCTTCTTCGACTGCCTTAACTGGAGTAAGTAACTCCAGTCATAGAATGTCGTGCAACAACGTACATGAGAGTGAAATAAATCAAGTAGTTGGTAGACATATTCTTTGGTTTCTTCCGAAAATTAACCGAAGAAGGATGGAAGAAAACCGGTTTGTTGGTCGACAGCGTGCGCATATGAACATTTTCCGCATCAATGTAAAGAAGTTTTGGATACAGTCCAGAGAGTAGAGCAGCATTGACGACACCGAGATTACTGCTGTTGCTGTCTAACTCAGAAGGCACTGCAACAAACCGATATCTGTTGCGTCCAAACCTTGCACTGAGCCCCGAGGATGAGTAATTGGCGTTGTATGAGCATCACGACGTACCGGCTTAGCTCACGCACAAATTCCGTGTTGACATGGATAAAAGAGCAGTCTACCAAATAACTGGAACAGAAGCGTCAGAGGCATGAAATATACAGCGGCAAGTTGCCAACCCAAGGAATTGTTGCCGCAGTTCCTCGATTTGTAGAAGGTTTTCGTGACTGAGGAAATTCTTTCGACAGAATTGGTGGACAGGCTCCTGTTTAATAGATCTCTGGTTAACAAACCTCCGCCAAGTTGCAAATGCCGTGTGGATTGTCAAGAAGTCTGAATTATCTGTCTTTCCGATAAGTTTACGGAGGAGGGCTGGCAAATGCATCACCCACTAGTGCAGAATAAGCTCTTTGCACGGTCAGCCTCCTCCTCCATGCCGAGAGGTGTCACAAAGGGCGATTTGGAACTCAGTGTTGCTGCAATAGTCAATGCTGGGTCAAGACACCGGAACAAAACCGCTATCAAGAGGAATTTTCCCAGATGAACATCGGTGGGGAGTTTGCTAAGCAATCGGCCCATAGGAGTGATATCTTCACTGGGTGTCAAAGCTCGCACCTAGACAAGGTCGGCACCCTGCATAGGTATTGAAATTTTTAGAATTGCTTACCTCAACCAAGGCTGCTACAGCTCTCTGAACATTTATTGGAGCGGGGGGGTCCATCGCACGGCAAAGGGCATCTTCGATTGACGCTCCGATCTTTATATTCATGGTCTTGATGCGGAGGGCGAGATCCGAAAGGCTGAGTCGCATCATTTCTGGAAGTGGGTACTCAGAAAGCTGTACGTTGTGTTAAGTCATATGTATCTCGTACTATGTCAAATCGCACCCACCAGGTGATCGTGACGCCGTTTGGTGAAAAGATGGAAACATATCCCACTTTGGACTCGGCCGGATCGCCCTCTTCGTTGGGCGGCATTACTCTTGGTGATGAATGTTTCCACTAAACGGCTTAATTGACGCTTTTCGTCGAAGCTGAGTAGCTGTTAGTCCCGTGTCAGCGCAGTATAAAATGCAGATACATAATCTCTCGATGTTTTCCTGTGTCGATGACGCATGTGATATCAGGGATTGTGATCCCTGTCTCTGCAATGTTTGTTGCTGAGAAAAAGGTCAGCTTGTGCCGTCCAATGATGCGGCAGG
>JBBPJT010000342.1:0-28518 GCA_038088895.1 Xerocomus potaroensis | reverse complement strand
ACGGACGCGTTAATTCCTCGGACCCTTCTTTCACCACCCCGGGTCGTGATTATCTCCGCGACAATGTCTTGGGTCGCACCTGCGGGTTCCTCCATGCATTTGACATGGGTCCCCTTGCGCTCGCCCTGTGGCAGGGTCATGACCTCCGAATCAAACAAGCGATTGATATCCAGTCCGCATATCCACGCGCGAACCGTGTGCCACTTGCCACAATCAAATTCGCCGCCCAGGACAAAGTGAAAGAGGGTAACATCAAGCGCAGCTTCGAAGATTACATTTGCAAAGATACTCATGATGTCGCCAATACCACCACCACCACTACCACACATCTTGCCCAGTGTGCTTGGATTGCCCACTACATCTCACAGCTAGCTACTATGGCAGATATGCTTGCTCGAGTGCCTCCTATTGATACAACCAAACTTCCTGATACAGTGACTTATTTTATGCTGGCCTTATTCTACTCCAAACTGACATTAGCTTTAGGTCCTTCATTTCCTAGCAAAGACCACAGCAGACCTGTTTCAAAAGGATCAGCTCAAGCCAACTGAGGTTGAACAAAAACCCCACAAAACATCATTTGATGGCAACAAGAAAAGACTTCATATTAAACCCAGCCGTTATCAGGACAGGATTCGCAAGGGTAACAATCAAGTGAGTTTTATACTGTATGTATTTTGGATTTTTATATTCTAATTTTCCTATGTAGCAAGTTCAAATACATCTCTCTACTCATAATGGGGCTGGAGCCCTTACAGTCCCTGCTGAGATTGCCTTAGCAAACAATGTAAATGCTCAGTTGAAGACAAATGGTCTTTTGGCTGGGAAATCAGTGACTGGTATCTCTTTGGTTGGTAGGGATGATCCTACACTTGCTGAAATCCAAAGGGCCCAGATCATCCTTATGGTTCTCCAAGGAACACTGAGTGTTGATGGTCCTGATTTTAATCCATGGATACACAAGATCTATCTTGGTGCCAAGGATTTTACTTGGCCAGCTAAATGGTCTCAACCTATACCATCTTCTATCAAATTCAATCCCAAGGAGATTCCTTGCCCTCTCAATAGCTCCCAGAAGAAGGCAATCAGATGTATGCTAGATCAAACTGATTTGTCCAGAATTGCCATCATACAAGGTCCTCCTGGCACAGGGAAGACTACAGTTATTGCTGCCTTTGTCCTTACTGCAGTAAATGCAGGAAAGGCTGGGATCTGGCTTATAGCACAGTCTAACATAGCTGTCAAGAATATTGCAGAAAAACTGGCTAAGTTTGACTTTTTTAACTGGAGGCTTTTGGTATCTGAAGATTTTTATGGTGTTTGGTGAGTTTTTCCATATTAATTCACTTTTCTTATCAATATCACTCTTATTAGGCATGAGCATCTGTATACTACCATCAGAGCCAACACTATCACTGGTGAAGAATTCTCTGGAAGGCTCTCTGAACTACATGGATGTCCAGTTGTGCTCTGTACTCTTGGCATGCTCTCTAGCAATGCATTAAGAATGCAGGGTGCTTTTAAGAAGAATCCTTTACACACTGTTGTTGTTGATGAGGCTTCCCAAATAGAAATTGGAGACTATATTCCAATGTTCTCCAACTTTGCTACTATCAGGAAAGTCATCTTTATTGGTGACAATATGCAATGTAAGGTGCTTTTTTTGAATTAATTTTGTTCTCAAATATTATATGCTATAGTGCCACCACATGGTCAAGATGACATTGAAAACCTTCAAAGTGTATTTGAAGTTGATCATCTTATTGAGGAAAACCCTGCCACAAACAAACATCCTTTTATTTTCCTTGATACTCAATGTGGGTTTTATAGTCAAACTTTTCAATTAAGTGACTTATCTAGTCTTAGACCGTATGCCACCTCAAATTGGGAATTTCATTGCCCAAACTGTCTATATCTCTGATAGCTCTGACCCAGAGCCACTTCTTAAATCTAATGAATGCCATCCTTTAGCCAATGCAAGTTCTTTTCTGTGTTACTTTGTTGATGTGCCTGGTCAACAGGTATCCCATAATACTAGCTGGAAGGCAAGTGCTTTTTATGTCTTTGTTATAAAATAGCTTATATTTATCAGAACTTGGAGGAAAGCAAAGCTATTATTCAGATTGCTTCCATCTTTCAAGCCCAAGGCAAAAAGTTTAGGATCATTACACCCTATGATGCCCAGAGATCCTTGATCGAAGAGGAGCTAAAGAAAGCTGAGCTTGAGTGGGGAGATAAATGTTTTAATGTGGACTCTTTTCAAGGTAAAACAATTTATATGTTGCAAGCCAGGTCAGGTACTAATAATAAGGCAGGAAATGAAGAGGACTACATTATTATCTCTCTTGTGAGATCTAGGGAGCTTGGTTTTCTTGAAGACAAGAGGAGAGTGAATGTCATGCTCAGTAGATGCAAGAGGGGCATGGTGGTCTTCACTAGCAAGACATATATTGACAAGCATGCTGGTCCAGGCAAGTCTCTCATTGGAGAGTTAATTTCCAGCTACTATGAAGGACAAGCCTGGATTAAGGTGGATGATCTGAGCAAAACACATTTTGCTTGAAGACAAGACTGGTTTTCTTGATGTTTTATACCTTTGACTCTCTTGATCTTGTGTATTGTGGTCAGCTTACTTTCTTGCTATGTGATGCTATCCTGGTTTTGCTTGTCAACCTATATATAAAACAAGAAAAAAAGAAGAAAAAAATCAAAAATCTATTGTTAAAGTTAAAGCAACCAGCCTTCAGTCAGCAAATGTATAGGCATTCCACCAAATACAAAGTCTCTAAGCTTGTTCTACAACCATCACAAATTGTTTATAGAATCCAGATAAGCTTCATTGGTGATTTTTACAGCCCCCTCTTCTTTTCATCTACAAAGTCATATACAATAAATACAACCCATGGTACAAGTACTGAAGGAAGATTCTGTTTATCTGTACCTTGAAGTATAGCTACTGTTCTGCATTCACCCCAAACCCAAGATGATCAACAACCAGGTACATGTGGGTAAGTATGTTGTACAATGGAGGATGAAAGAAGAAAGAACAGCAGAAAAAAAGAACAAATGAAAATGGGGGATGTTTGTAACCATAGGACAAACAAGATGAAAGTATGAGTAGCCATCAAGTGGGCACACAGATGTGCGTACATGAATGATACGCCGAGGGACTGCTTCAAGAGAAGAATGACTGAAAACTTGCATGAGGGGTGATGTGAAAAACAGCACCACGCTGATAATTGGTAGAAATGGATGAATATGTCTGGAAGATGGGCGCAAGACACAAGGAGCGTCAGAAACGCTGGAAACAGCGAAGATAACAAATGAGCGGGGTGGTACAGTTGGAAAAGAACGACCTATATATGCAATGTGTTCACAGCACCCAAGGTTCCTAAATGAAAGGCGTACCTCAAGTGTCGCTCGAAAGAGCGAGGATGATAGCACAGTGACGAACTGCAGATCGGGTTGGTCAAGTCGTGAATGGCAAATAGCACAAAAGAACGATCAAAATGAGGGTGTATGAATTTCGTGCAGAGAAAAACGGCGCGCAACTGAAAACACAAACAAAACGAACGAAAAATTTTGGGGATTTGGAAAGTAACTGATACATATTCCGGAGAAGAAAAAAGAGATTGTGAGGCGTGTATAGTAGTAAAAACGAGTGAAAGATGGGCACGATTGCGAAAAACTATCGACTAAAACAGAAACTTGAGTGAGAATTCACGAAGCAGTAAATGAAGGATCGTGAGTCGAGGGAACATCGAAAGATGAATAAATGTAGCATTGGTAGACCGGACGGTGGCAGAGTAGAGAACTTCATGCTCCATCAATAGACCTACGCGAGTTGAAAAGCACTCCCGAGGGCCGGTGCTTCTCCGTCTTGGTGTCGTGAGTTTGTAACCGGGCTGAGCAAGCAACTATTCACGCCTGGGCCTCCAAAAGAAATACGCCGAGCGGCCCGGCGAAGAGTACGTGGACGGGGGGATGTACGCAAAGTGTTATTCGAAGGGGTTGAGTTTACCGGCGGTGAAAGCGGTATCGGCGAGGAAACTTGGATGCGAGCGGGGGACGTGGGCGTGCGTTGCGGACAAGGCAATTCGTTACCAAACATGGATGGACTGCGTGTGGGATTTCGACGGGCGGGTTTCATTGCCTCCACCAGCAGGGGTGTAAGAGGCGAGGTACAGACGCTAGGTATCCGAGGGGATTGACGCTTGGCTTGGGAAGTAGGTGTTGAGGGGACCGAGATGGTGGTAGCAGCGGTTTCTGTGCTAGCAGTCGACAATTCGTTGTCCGTTGAGGAGCTCGAGGATGTAGACATAGATGTCTTTGATCTGAAGCCGGTGCTTGTACTGTGACCCGTCTCGCTCCCTTCTTTTTCCCTTGGGACCGCCGACGACAAGAGGAGCGATGATTGGACTTGCACCGCAGAAGCAAGGGTAATGGACCAAGAGGGTTCTCGGGTGCGTATCTTCTTCGCAGCTTTGGAGCGCACTTTCTCTTCCTCGTCGGACGAGACCGATAGCTGAGGCTTGTGACCCTTTCTGATCTTCATGTGGGTACTGGTCTGGTTCGGCGTTGCTCTCTCCGAGACGAGCGCGCGGGGTTCATTAGGAGGAGTTCGGGGCAGCGATCTCATCTCTCTAACAGACAAATTTGGAACGACCCTCCGTTCAGAAGAATGGGAAGTCATAAATGTTGATTTCGACTTCTTTGGTTTCTTGGCAGGCGTATCAAGCACAGATGGCACAGCAATCCCTCCAATGTTGTACGATGGCGCTCGCTTCACTTTGACAGCAACCTTGATGTCCATGCTCTCTTCAGGATATCCACCGCTCCGCCGAAACTTCTTATCCCTGGGCACATTCTCAATATCTAAACTCTGTACTTCATCTGTGCTTGCTAGAGTGAGGGTGGAAGCACGACGAAGAGATGAAGGGCGTAGCGGAGCGGAAATTGACATGGGGGACCCAAACGAGGAAGAGGAAGTTGTCGAGATCGTCGATTTGCGTGCTTCAGAATAACGGTTTGAAATTAAGGTGGACGAGCTCGGCGTCGATGGGGTTCGTCTGCTGTGCTCGGAGCGGTGACGGGCATGTGCGGGACGAAGATAAGGATGATGCAACACACGATCATGACGCTGAAGACGCGTTGAGAGACTATGCGCCCAAGAATTCATCAATGATAAGAGCGGAGATTGAATAAGGAAGTACCGTGCAATGCATTCACTCCGGTCTGAATGATCTGCTGGATCTATAAAGTCCATGCTGGACTGACGATAAAGCGGACGACGGGTGTGAATAGGGGTGTTGGTACGGGGTTGAAGCACTTCAGAAAGATCGGGTGTCCTCGCTCTATGGGTTTCCCCCTGGCAAACAACTGCTACCTCAGGCAAAGGAACTTTATCTTCTTTTGCGACAGCCTTGCGTCGTTCTTCCTGTGCCTTACGGCGCGCAAGTTCTAGAAGCTTGATTCGTGTTGTACGAATGGAGTGCGGCCAGTCGTTCGGACCCTTGGCGGCGGATATACCACGAGCAATCTTGTCGAGCAGATTGGAGGGGGGGACTGGTCCGTTGAAGGGGGTGATGAGGTGCGCGGGAAGGGCATCGAGGGTCTCGAATAGCAAATGAGGGGAGTGCGCGAGAGGAAAGAAGGAGACGTACCCTGGAGAGCAATCTGATCTGATCGTCTTTCCATAGTGCATTAGGGTCGTCGAAATCGTAATTTGAGCTGTTCCATGAGTCAGTGCTGTTTCGGTGGGCGGAGGGAGGAGAGAGCAAGATGTGAGACGCGGCAGGGCTACGACTGGGTGTGCGGGGTGCAGAAGAGGGGGAAAGTGTGGTGGGGATGTTTGGACGGGGGACGATGAGAGCGAGCGGGGAGAAGGACGCGGGCATCAGACGGAAAGGAGCGGATGGCAGCGACGACAGAGAAAAAAATAATAAAATAATAAAACTGTGAGATGCGAGATGTGATGTGGCTGGTCGCTGGGCGAGTTGCAGAGCGTGACGGAGCAAAGAAAGTCTCAGCGTGACTCGGTCGTCGTCGTCGTCGTCGTCGTCGTTCGTTCACGCCCAAACCGAACCAAAGACAGCCACATCCAAGAATTATATAATATGTTGTTTACTTCTCATTTTTACAACTCCGATCATAAAAATTCAAGTTCAGCGATGGGCACGTTCCTTGCCTCATGTCACCGCTTCCCTCGCTGAAATCACGCGTGCGTGTGATTACACAAAAAGGGACAAAAAACGACACGTGTGTGTTATAGTAGTAGTACGATCTGATCGGTGGAGTAGACATCAACATCCGAGTCTGCGATGCGACGCAGCTTTTCCGTCAGCACACAGCGCCCACACCACGACCACCACTCACTTGAGATACACTGGGGACTTAGTTCTCAAAAATCCCCTTCTACAAAGCCCCCGTATTAACCCGGGAGGATCTATACGGCTAATCTATCGTCAGCGATGGCGAAGCGGACAGTGACCGACCCACCCTTCTGGCCTCTACGAAAAAGAATGTGGACATCGCTACAAAGCTCAGCACAAGCAAGAGAAGAAGGTAACGCATGAGGAGTGTCGGTCGAGAGGTTATACAGTCTGCTAATAGTTCATTCTAATGGGCCAGCGAGTCAACCCGCTCACTCACCCTTCTTATACCCTCTTTTCGAGTTCCGACCAACGCCGTCAGTCCCTCGCAGTCCCTCGCTAACCAGACACGAGTCCACCCTAGAATGTGCAACTTTCATTTCCGGGGCTGCACCGTGCCAAGACTCAGAACGTGCAGGGCAAAGGTCACCAAATGGAAGTTGGCCCATCAGCACATTGCCCGAAAGACCACGTCTTCTCACCATGCTTTTTTGATCGTCACGCAGTAGCACGCACTGAAAGGACTGGCCGCCATCCTCGTGTCCTAGCACACGCATCTCCCCATTTAATTGATGATATGTTGGCACGGATTCCCGGTTTCTAAGTACAAAATTCGCGATATCGTGCTGTGATAGAATCCCTTCCAGGTAGAACGTGTCAGGTTTAATGACATGCATGCAGCATGCAAATTACGAACCTACGCCATGCCGCAAAACACGCACCAAACTTCACACAGGGGTTCTGCAATCCACATCAAGCTGCCCCCGTAGCTCTTGCTTCTCGTTCACTATCCGCCTTGGCCTGAATCTCCGCACGTTTCCATGCAATAAGCTCGCTCGTTTGTACTTCATACTGGTGCACCCAATAGCCCGCATATCCAAATGCAGCTATTGCAATGGCATGTCCAGCCAAGTCTGAGAGAAAAGAGCAGGTTATATATGTGGCATCCGGATGCTCTAAACCAACACACTGTCCATAAGATTTCTCTTTTGTATTGCAAGCTGACCAAAGCGTGATGCGAGGCCAAAGGCAGAAAAGCCGAGAACAGTGCCAAGGAGGGCCATTTTACAATGAAAATTAGTTGGATTGGACTGCAACGAAACCGGGAGTAACGAGGGAAGGGAAGTCAACATGGACAAATAAACTCCTGCTCACTTAGGGACCAGGACCAATCCAAAGTGATGTCTACATCCACATCTACCTCTAGTCATGAGGGAACACCTGCCCCGCTCGACGCGAATGCCGTAGTATTGACACCAGAAGAAAAGACCCAAGTTGCATCCAAGTTAAAGATAGCACATGAAAAGAAAGATATTGCGGATGCTGCATTCAAGCAGGGTGAACTCAAGAGTGGTGCGTCTTGCTGTCTCGCAGTCAACGATTCGAGTCACCAGGAATACAGCATTGCGATCTTACCACGAGGTAAACCAGTGGCTTTCTCATTCCGATATCAGGAATCAAACGATCGTGTAGGCCCTCATGTATCTCCACGGAATCGACAAGTACGTTGGCTCGCGTTCCAAATCTCTAGACCAGTTTTTCAACGGTGATCCAGAAACGCACTCAAAACACTTGGCATGCCTATTCCTGCCCCCTCACCAACATCCACAGTTGATCAGGCTGCGAGTGCCAAAGACGAGAAAACAGAGGTTTGTGGACATGCTATCGGATCATGCAGTGTATAGACAGGAGACCAACAGGTCGATACTATGCTCGAGAAGATCTATGCCAATATGTCGGCGTGTCATCTCAAACAGGAAAACTGGAGACGGGCAATAGACACTGCTGACAAGGTAATCAGGCCATTACCTGGGACACCAGATCTGACGATCCGGATGACCCAGGCGATTGCAAAGAACGCGAGCAACTCCAAGGCGCTCTTCCGGAAAGGCAAGGCGCTAGGCGAGCTGGGGTATTATGAAAAGGCTGAAGTCGTCCTCGCTGAGGTGAAGAAGATTGCACCCAGTGGTATGCGTCCGTTCTCACTTGCAAGGCTATTGTTACTGATGATGGAATGATGATGACAGAGACAGCATCGGTCGACGCAGAACTAGCGCGGCAGCGGGCCGCAGATCGTGAGCGACAGCGGGTGCACGACCAGAAATTGCGAGGTAAGCAATGATATGTGATCATAGCCGACGACCACTTCACACGAAGTCTGTTAGGATGGCTGTCTAGAGAAAGAGAAAAGAAAGCGGAAGGAGCGTGAATATCATTCGGGTCGGGTAACATTTCGTTTCCTACACTACATACATGTGAATTTCTGCGACACGTACGTTGCGTATTTGAACAACTGAATTGAATCGATTCCAATCCACCTTCGTCACGCCCTACCATGGGCCAAGACACCAAACACAGGCGCGACGACTCGCTCACCATCATCGATAACCGTACCGCAAAACAGTACAAAGTTCAGTACGTCGACTCTCTTCCTTCTCTCACCCGCTCTCAACATTACAGTATATCCCACAATGCCATTTCTGCTTCGGTTTTCAAGTCCATTCGCGCCCCACCTGGTCCAAACGACCGTCCGGAAGACGAGCCAGAACGTGGCCTACGGATTTCAGACCGAGGCTTCCTGAACACCGCCGTCATAGAAAGTGCTATCACTTACATCGACGGCGACAACGGCATCTTGCGCTACAGGTGCGCTACAGGTCCCGCATACACTTTGCCCTACCAACGTCCCCATGAGGGGGTATCCGATCGAACAGCTCGCCTCCCACTCCTCGTTCCTCGAATGCGCATACCTTCTTATCTACGGTTCCCTCCCCACCCGTGATCAGCTCTCCCACTTTGACCGCGAGGTGCTCAACCACGGCGTGATGCATGCAGACGCTGCTGGCTTCTTCCGTGCCTTCAGGTATGATGCCCACCCAATGGCCATCCTCACCAGTGCGTTTGCGTACCTGGGGTCCTACTACGGGGAAGCAAACCCGTCCTTGCAAGGTATCGCCCCAGATCTTCGTGCGTGAAGAATGACACGTTGATACGATCATCTCCTGTACCTTACAGGCCAGAACCTTTACACAAAGTGTGCAAAAGGGGATCCAGCTGCGCTTCAGAACATGGACAAGCAGATCTACAGACTTATAGGGAAGGCGACAACGCTCGCTGCAATGGCCTACCGCGTCCGGCAGGGCAGAGAGTTTGTAGTGCCGCCAACGGGGATGAGTTATACAGAGTCGTAAGTGCTCTCTCGCGAAGTACCAAGACGGTGGGCTGACAGTTGCCGGCTTGTCTATCAGATTCTTGTTTCAGCTTGACCATCTTTCGCACAGTGATGCTTTCCCGACCACGTCGGCGGTGAACGGCATCACGTACAGGCCTCACCCTGTCCTCGTCCGTGCCTTGGACATTCTCTTTATCCTCCACGCCGATCATGAGATGAATGCTTCTAGTACTACCGTCCTTCAGACTGGATCATCCCTTCCAGACCCCTATAGTGCAATTGCGGCAGGTTGCGCTTCATTATAGTAAGTATTCTTGTGTTTCTCAATGATCTGTATTGCTCAAGTGCATGTTATACAGTGGTCCACTTCACGGAGGCGCGAACGAAGCTGTGATTCGGATGTTGGTATCCATTGGAAGGTATGTGCCTAGCATAATTCCGCCACGCACAACCGCCCGAGTCAATTCACGGATCCTAGTCCTGAGAACGTTCCAGAGTTCCTCGCCGCCGTGAAGCGCCGTGAAAAGATCCTTAGCGGATTTGGGCATCGCGTCTACAAGACTGTATGTACTCTATTTTTGGGGGAATAGCAAGCAGCTCAGTGTCTTTCTAATAGTCTGATCCACGGTCTTTCATCATCAGAAAAGTAGCAGACGAGGTGTTTGCAGTGTACGTTCTCTATTTCCCCCACCCGGCCTATTTCTCAAAAACGTTCGTATGCAGCACGGGTGTTGATCCATTGCTCAAAACCGCTATGGCACTACACGATGCAGCCCTCAAAGACGACTATTTTGTCTCGCGTAGGCTTGCACCTAATGTTGACTTCTGGAGGTAAGTCCATGCTCTTGCAATCGAACAGGTACCAATGATGTTTGCGGTTATCAGTGGTTTGATTTATCGCGCAATGGGTAAGAATTTGGATGAACCATGCGATATGGCGTGGGCTCATGATGATCAGGCTTCCCAATGGATTTTTTCCCAATCCTGTTTGTTGTGCCCCGTGTTGTAGGGTGGCTTGCGCACTGGCGCCAGGTTCTTGTGTTTCTGCTTCGGTCGGAAGGCATCTAACGTTGTATACCAGATGATGTTGGCCCCGGGGGGTGTCAAGATATGGCGCCCGAGACAAATCTATGTGGGCCCGCCTGAGCGACCATACGTCCCGGTAGAGGCGCGTCAAGCTGTGGAAGGTATTGGCATGGAACCAAGCGTGGTTGTGCATTCTGGGTGAGTATCTTCCGATCAAGCATGAATTAAATGGCCTTGTTGATGATACCGACAGAATCACGAAGCGACGGAGACTCGTAGAAGGGGGGAACGTTGTAAAGAGTAGGCTTTAGCGATCTGCATGGGCTACTTGATCCGTTATGCGTGTGGGGAGCATGTTCAATGGAGGAACGCATTGTCAAGCGGGGTCCGAAATAAGTTTCACAAGATTGATTGTTTCGTATAGATATATATTCCGTTCCGTCCTCCTCGTTTTCATATCCGCACCAAGTATTTATTCCTTCCTTGTCTGTCTCAACGGCAAACTTCACTGAGTAGCCATGTTCATTACCATCCTTTCTCTCTCTCTCCTTTTCCTTGTCCGATTCGTTTTTGCTCAATCCATTTCCACCCCTGTGCTTGTCCAGGTCCACTTTCTCGTCTTCCGGCTAGTTCCTCCGCTGACGTTGCTTGTAGTGCCAATCAGCTCAAATAAATTGGACTGATTCCTGCAACGGGCCTTACGACCTCATCGTTGCCTCCTCCAATGACATGTGTGGTGACGCGCTGTAATTGCTTCCTGACCCCCTTCGATCTTGCCGCTCATCTGTCACAGTGAAGATCTTGGGTACCATAATTCCACCTCTATGACATGGACCGTCAATCTCGCCGCTGGTACTCAAGTCATTCTATATGTTGAGGATTCAGCTGGCAATAATGCCTGGAGCAGAAATGTATGTTCCGAGAGGTCCCTTTTTTTCCCGTTCCTGTTCACATTTCATGGTGGACAACAGATCACCATCCAGGACAGCAATGACACCGCTTGCTTGACGAATACTACCTCGTCCACACCCACTTCTGGGGTCTCTTCGACGCAAGTCTTCCCTCCGCGACTACCAAGTTGATAACCTAATTTCTCTAACAGTCCTACCATGTCACCTTCTGCTGCGAGTACGCCGTCCAGCCTCGCCGCCGCCAACGCTGGCCTGTCTGCCAATTCTGGTGTGCCTTCGGCGCGCCCTCTTGGCACTGTCGCCCTGCTCAGCACTACTCTGCTCGTTCTCACCACGTTCGCTCTTTAAGCAACTCAAGATACATTGTGTCCATAAGCATCTGGCATGCTACCATCCTGGTGATAATGTGCTTTTCCCCTGCCCCCTGAAGCCGGCTGGGCTCTCCCTTCCTTTCATCCTTACGATCTCTTTTGTTTATTATTGAATTAACAAGTTGTCATTTCTTCAGGCCAGAACTGGAATTACTGGCCTTGTGCTGATACGTACAGTGTTTGCGGATCTGATTCCACTTCCACGGGTTTGGATTGGTGGTTTTGGTTCTCATCCTCAGGATCTTTGCAAACTCTTGTTTGTCTTTTGTACTACCGAGTTACAATGAAATGAAGACTAAGTGAACCATTATTAAGTCCAGCCGTGATTCCCCTTGGACCAAGTGTGAGGCAAACGAGTACACCCAGGATTAGATGATGAACTACAGACTCATCGGCTCGGCATGGAGAAAATTTCAAGATCGTGGGCGAGATAGAGGTACGTTCCATCAAATGTTTTTGAGTTATCGGTGTGGCCTCCGCCTTCTTGTCCAAGGTGATGGATCAGACTCTTTGTTCCTCGGTCCGCACTGCTAGCGATCATGTGGCGGATAGGCTTACTCAAACCTTGGGCCTGAGCCCTGCCCATCGCTACGGCGGCGGGTCCGGGACAACATCAGGCTTGCCGTTATTACATTATTTCCGGCTAGCTGTTACGTTGAACCCTGTTCAGATTCGCTCTGACATCCCGCGGACATGCAGGCGTGGGGGCGAGGCGTCCGTCGACTACGGTAACGAACAATTGGACGAGAGCGCAGGGTCGTCACCGCAGTCGGGCAGGACAGTCATCTCACGCTGAGACTCAGCAATGAAATCGATCAATAGATGCAATGCCTGGCGGTATTATTGAGCAGGACTCACGTTCTAACAATCCTTGGACTGATATACTAGAACCAAGTTCACCTTGTTTCCGTTTATGAAAACACACCACTCGTTTTCGTCGACAACTCCATGATCAGAGTGGGTATCTTTTACTGCGCCGCGGCTGGTGACTCATTGCCGCTCCCAACGGCTCCAGCAACTGCCACTTCATTTCTTGCCAGGCTTCAGAATACAGCCAACTGGAAAGTGCGGCGATGCCTTTTACTTTTCACGAATAGTTCGTCCTTTACCCGTCGGAAAGGATATGTATGTGTCCATTTGATCGAGTTACGGCCCATCAATAGTACACGCTCAAGCTTGTTGTAGTTTGGCTACACGACGGGACCTTGTTGGATCGCGATCCAGTCTATCATGCTGTTATAGTAACCAACATGCGACCCTCCACAGTGATGATGGAAATTTACCTGACGACGATAGATAAGGTGGCAGGCTGCTCCCCTTTGATTCCTACCCTTTGGAGGCCTGTAGATCTCTGTGGGGATACGATCTGTCCTAGTCGCCGGGTTTGGTTCCGGCGAGCAGCCCAGACACGGCGTTTTGGACCAACGTTCATGTTCATGACATACTTTCTCGGTACTCCGGACCGTCCTCACAGGCTCGCCGCACGAGCCCTGCCAACATTGAAACTCACAACAGGCATTTTCTCAGTACCTGTCGCCGTATATCGCATGGTCTTGAGTGTACAAATGGGTGTCCCTCTTGTCTTGACATTGACACGATTCCTGACGGATTCTTACTGTCGTGGGGTCAGCGGTATCGGTCAGTACCGTGATACGTCGACCCTGGCAGAAATCTGATGCTGTTCGTACTAATATCAATCGGTTCCGCGCCACAGAAATACTTCTAGTGCACAAGTACCGACGCTTCTGAACTTTCCATTGCAGAACAAAAAAGGTGCTAACCGCGGTCTTCTGTGAAAAACAACCAGATGGAACCAACACTATTCAGAGTTTACGCCGCACCTTTTTTTCCCTGTAAGCCCACTCGGTTAGTTGTGTGTGAGTCTGTTAGGCATTTAGCTTGTCACCATGTGGTCTTCGGTGAGCGAGCCAATCAGCATTATGTTGGAATCTCGCGATCGGGTCTGCGTATGCGTCAGAATACACATCGTCTTATACAACGGATCTTGGAGGAGGAAGCAACTGAATTATGAGCCGAGCATGATGCACTCAATGTCGGTGCTATTCCAACAACTGATCGAGTTCTACCTTTCATCATGACCGACACTTGGCACACCGTGTGAGCACTTTCTCCGCGATCGTCTTGTCGTCCGAACGTGGTCGTGTGTCGCTTTTCTTCTTTTAATGTCCAGGTCACATCTCTAGGACTGTTCGTATCCCGTTTGCAAGCAACACGCATGCGACGATCGCAAAGCAGGTTATCGACGTTGACGTCGAGCTACGAAAGGACGCCGTCAGGCGGACGTTGACAGTGGAGGGTGATAACCTGATCGCGTTAGTTTATGTTCCCTTTGTTTCGATTCGAGATCCCTGATCAGCCAAGTGTTGTAGAACATTTCAGACGCTGACTGTCCGTTTGGCACGTCTATCGATCAATGCATTCTTGGAGAACATCGACCTTGTAGTCCGAACAATAGGAGAGTTTGGCGAAGAGGCTGACAAGGATTTGACTGCGGAGACATCACAAGCAAAGTAATGGGTTCAGTTCAGCGTTCAAAGATTCGTACATCACACATGTTGATTGACAATTAGCGGGCAATATCTATTGTCTAATCATTTGGCTCAGGCTTCCACAGTATCTGCCTTCTTTTTCTTCTTATTCTCTCGCAGTGGTTTCGCCAACAAGTTCTTGAGTTCTTCGTCTTCCAGCTCTTTCTCGGTCTTGACTAGATCATGTTTATACCAAATAGGTGGATGCGTGATCAATAAGGGACCAGCAGGAAGGAGGGCGACAGTGAAATGGAATGCAGCTACAAACGTGTTCGTAGGAGTATACCTAGCAAAAGAGTGTCAAATCACAATGTCTCTGTGAGAGCGTTGTTGCTTACACCACTTCGTATGGTTTCACCAAACCATGGGAGACAGCCTCTTGCAGACCAAGACGGGCTCTTTTCTCGTCCTCTAGGACACGGATATTGATCGGGAAGGGGCCGGCCTTTTTCTGCATCTCAGAAAACACTGCGCGAGAATTCTTCAGTTTTAACTGATATGTGACGGATCCCTCCTTCTGATAAATGCTCGTTCTCGAGTCCTCTATACGAGCCTTGAAATCGCAGTCAAGGCTTGCTCGATTAAGATATTGCTAAAACATACTTTTCCGTCTTCCGCTGATGAAACAAGAATATCAATCCCATATACTTCATCCTCCGCAAATACGATCGCCTCAGTGTCCCGTTTTTGAGCTTCTGTCGGGTTTAAGATGATTCGTTTCTTTCCATCTATTACATTTTGCGTCTGCTGACACGAGAGCATCCCTATCCGAGAGTGAGTGCGTTTCTGAACTGTGATACTCTCTCGGTCAGCACGCACCTTCTACTGGCTTGCAATCCCAAGCAGCCGCCACTTTTGCGACCGCGTCTGTCACCGTCCAATTTTTGTTCCCAACCTTGACCAATCTCAGCGCGGCCTCTGCAGCATGCCAAGCTGCTTTGAGTACATCGGCGCGTCTTCCCGTCACGGGATCTTGTTCGCTTGCGCCAACAACAATCGTCTCTGCGCTGATCGCCGCAAAGCCGTCGATGTGGGCTCCGATGTGAATTTTCACAACATCATCTTTGACTAACACTTGAGAAGCGAGGAGATCCGAGCTATATCGTGACACGATCGATTCAATCGGGGAGCTCGGGGTTAGACTAGGCGGAAAACATACGCAAGGGGGGAAAAATGAGAAACGGCGTTGTTGACGGAAATACACGTCGGAAAGGCAATGCCTACATCGTTCGCTTGTTAAGAGCGCGCGACATGAGAAGATATGATTTTTTCATGCCTTTGGGGGCCTTGACGCCCTTGACGGACTTGTTATACACAGCGCCGGTTGCCTCTTCGAGCAGCTTGTCCCCCTCAATACAGAGATCGATGATTTTTGCACCTTCAGTAGAAAGAGCGATGAGTTTTTTCATGACATCGTTCACGATGTCTCCAGCTGTCTAAGGCATCTGATTAACAATGGCCGGACCACGCGAAGGAGTCGTGGACGAGGCACTTTGAACGCACCTTGTATTTGGTGATATCAGCCTCCGATATCAATCGCGGTTTCTCGGCTGGTTTGGGTGGTTGTGTATCAGCCATGACTATCCACTCGAAGTCGTGCAAGAGAGTACAGAGACGATCTTGAAGTCAGTAGGCCAAAGGCAGTCCGACGAATTTGGCAAAGGATCTCTGTGCTCGTGACACCACTCATGAATATACCTACAAACTAGTTTACAGCTTGATACGGGGTATCGTGTCAGTAGGGTGTGCCGTCTAAATGTGCGCCGGCCTCGTCCAATCAACCGCAAGCAGGTATAGTCGAATCATCTGAATCTACTCGTCGCTGCCGTGTCTCCTTTAAAGCATACGAATCCACGCAGCCTCCTGCACAGTTCATGCTCCCCTTCGTATTCAGGTTCATCGCTTGTCGGCAGGGAGTTAAACCAGACATGCCACTCCGCAGCCTTCCCGAACGGCTCATTCCAACACAGCTCGGATTGGATGCTTCCCCGCACAGATGTACGGTCAGACATGTCGCTTGATCAAATGGTTAGGATCAGAAATTCAAGTCGCAAAATGCACTGCACTGCTTACTTTTCCCAATTAGTCCAGTCCCGTTCAAAATAATCGCGGAGGGGGTTTGTCGTAGACTGAACTTGGTCAAAGTGATTTCTGAGGTACCTTACTTGGGCTGATCTCACGAGTGAAGGTATCGAAGGATCCTGACCATAAAGTTTTTCGTAAGCATGCCATATTGATTCTTTGCATGCCACGATGGTTCGAACGGTCCGTGCCAAGTGCATTGACGCCCACGACGACACGCCCCTGCGAGACGACGATTTCCGATCAGGTAAGCCGATGCACTCATCATCGGATTCTACCGACGACAACGTCCGAAGCTCGAATAACAGGTCCGGATCGATGAGACCACGTAGACCGGTGGTTGACCGAGTACTTCGTTTGCACAACGAGCTCGATGGTAGGGGAACTTCGAGAGGTGGGTGGGTTTGTATTTCATTAAACCATGCGCCTAGGTGAAAAGGCAAGATGGAGAGCAGGTTCGGTGAAAGGAAACTATTGTTCAACATTTCACCCCATGCGCGCCTGAGCCTGGAGTGATCTCGAGGGTCTGGAGGTGATAAGTATTTTGGGACACGCATGTTGAGCGAAAGTGATGACGAGGACGAAGCGGACAACAGATCGCTCCTGGAACCAGTTCCGTTGATCGAAGGATCTGACTTTGAAAATGGTGTGCGGATTGATACGGCGGTGCTCGAGCTTCGCGGTGAGCTGTCTTCGGGTGACCTACCGGCTACGCTCGACCATGGCGAGACTTGAGAAGGGAAGACGAGATCCTCTTCAATAATCTTGAAGTGTGGGGTTTTAAGAAAGAACACTGAACGCGTACACTGATTCCTACCTCAAAAACACCGTTAGGACTGAGTACCCGGGAAATTTCCTAAAGAATAACCGACAAGCAAAATGGTTGAGTTACGAGAGGTAACGACACAGCGCTGTGCTTACCGCGAGTACGTATCCCCACTATTCATCGCGAAGCAATCCATTAGCAACAGGAGGACAGCGAGCTGGCGTACTGACCTCGTCTTCGGGGACATGGAGACCCATACGAACCATTCTTACAAAATCAAACTGACCATCCAAAAAAGGCAGTCCATCTAGTCTGTAAGGTTGTGAGTGGAAACCACGCCAAATGGAGGGATAAGAACACACAGATTACCATGCACCCATTTCAGCCTGCGAGATAAACTTTTGTCTAGTAGGGTAAGTTTGGGCTGAACCGGTTGTACGTCGAAGCCGACAACCGTACTACCCTGAAAGCTGAGCATGAGCCAAAGCACAAGGACAGCACAAGACAAGGCAAACCTTCCACAGTCTGCCGGCTTCGATAGCCCAGAGGCCACGACCACAGCCGACGTCGAGAACAGTTGTTGGGGGAACGTCGAAGTTGTGGAGCGTTAAACTTTTACAACAGTTCGTTATGAACAGGTGGTCCCAATGATCACTCACGAGTGGAGGTGTCAGTATGCTGGGAGAGTGAGAAGGGTATTGTATCCCGGACTCACAAATTAACAAGGTCATTCGTATAGGTGAGCGGGGAGATGATGACGCCTGTTGGACGTCGATGCACTGGCTTACCGGACAGCGGTTTTTCGACGTCCTTGACTTGAGAGATGGTCGCCAAGGTCATAATGAAACCAAGGCAAGGGCATCAACGGACTGCGGGCAGAAAAGAAGATATGAGTGAAGGGACGTTTAACGGTGAGTAGATTACGCGCACCAAGGGTCCTGGTTAAGCTGGATCCATAAGTATGTTACATTCGCGCTATATAACGGCCCGCAACTGGCACGGTAACGTGAGCGGGCAACTGGGGTAGGCGATCGATCCGAAAATAATAGAAATAAAGATCTTCCGCCGCATTAATTCCCCCTCCCTGTCGCTAATCTAATTATTTTTTTTATTAATTATTAACATACTCTCCGGGGTCTCTCTTGTCATTTCCGGAGTCTCGCTCACGTCCGTCCGTACTCTCTCTCTCTCTCCAGTCCAGTCCATCCTCCTTTCCAATCCCAAACCAAACCAAATGCGCTTTCCAACGTGCGCCATAGCAGCCAGACACCTGCGTCTCAAGAATACCCGCTGCTTTTCCGTGCATGAAAGAGACCCCCAGCTTGACGGCTATCCTGCCATCTGGCAGTCTAGTCAAACACTTCCGCCCAGAGGCTGGTGGGACCAGCAAATGCGGCGAAACTTTGGTGATCCCGTCCGTACTCCAATGCACTGCGTGATTTGCCATAGACGTTCTCATAACTGACCATGTGCACCCCCAGGTTCCGGAATATGAAGAAGTTTTGTCGATGTGGGGCCCTGACATTTCAGTCGTGCCCCCTCGGACAGCCTTGTTTCAATTTACCCTAGCGGTGTCTGCTTTCGTCGGCTTTGGTCTCGTCTGCAAGTTTGCATTGGTGCCAGAGAGACCCACTGTACCTCGCGAATACCCTTTCTCCGGTCTCGTGAAGGAGCTTGGTGGACTAGAGGAAAACAAGGTGTGCCGCATGATGTATGAGGACATCCGCTAGCGTTGTTGACTGCCTGCCTAGGCGAGGGATGAAACCGTGGATGACCAGGAGTAGGCTGTGTATCACTGCAATACCGGATGTCGCATGCCTTTGTCAAACTGGAAAATGCTCTAGCGTTCCTTCCGATCCGAACAATGGAGACCTGATTGTTTCATTCGCACCCGACCCGGAAAGAAAAAAATGTAAAAAACGATAGAATCAGGTGGATCATGCAGTCCAAAAATTATACATAAACAGACTATCGTCATTCAAGCTAGATCGGCAGATGACGGAGAATGTTCGGCAAGACTTGTATCCTTCTTATTTTCGGGATCCGGTCGGGGACGCAGCTGGACTGTAAGAGGTCCCGATGGGATTTGGCCAGCTGTGAGACACTTTTCGTCATCTGTACTGTCCTCTCCTACCGATGTGGCGTCCGCTTCTCTCCGCGTTCTACCAGTCCTCTTCTGTTTGGCCTTCCGTGTCAGACCTTTTTTTTTGTCCGATGCCGTTGTCCTGCGGCGTTTTTTCGACTGCCCTGTTTCATCCTCGGATGCAAAATCACCATCTTGGGAAAGTACAAGACCACTGTTTTGATCCTGTGTCTTGGCTCGCTCTTTCCGAAAATCGGACACCACCTCTTGCAATCGCTTGCTAGCGTATGCTTGCCGTTTTCGAGGTGCATGTGGTCCGGTTCCAGAGTGTACTTCTAGGAAGGCATTAAGATTTCCTTGTCTGTTGGCAGAAGTAGCCTTGTGATACAAATCATAATTAACCTGAAATCCGAACCGAAACACTCCCGCATAGAAAATCTCACTTGATTACGCCGGTTCATCCTTTGGATTATCGGCAACAGTAGATCGTCAACCTTGGTCTCACCCCAGCTCAGCTGTTCGTGCAGAAAACTAGACGCAAAGCTAATTAGCGATTGTGACCCTTCCAGGCACAGCTACATACTGCCGAAGTGCATCGAGGTCAGGCATCCCCCATTTGAATGGTTCATCAGACGTGTCCACAGTAGGATGATAATAAGCGTCCCTCTTACAATTTACATTTCGAGTTAGGACCAAAATTAACTGGTCGGGGTGACGACTCACAACAAGGGGATTAGGCCATTCGGCCGGAAGATAAAGATCCCTGAACTTCTTTTTCTGCCGTTGGGAGAGCGTTAGTAACAGCAGAGGAAAATTTTTGGGACTCACAAATCGCTTCCTGAACTTGGTTGTGTTATCCTCCTCCCGGTCCCGTCCGCTTTGAACCTTTGTCCACCAATCCTTGAATTTATGAAGGCCGTCTTCCCCTGAAAACTCTTTCATAAGCTCCATAGCCACGACTGGACCAACTCCAGGCAGCCCTTCCACGTAATCACTACCTAGCAGATATGCTAGTCGGATGAGAGTATCACGGTCCAAGCCAAGTTCTCGACCTAGATCTGATAGCAAAAAACATTCAACGGTCTTGGATTGATTGAACATGTTTTTGTAAACCTGCATTCCTCCGAAGAGGAATACGTCAGAATCGTCAGTGATAATGCCGTCTACCAATCCCAGAGACACGAGCTCAGCACATTGTGCCTCTGCTTCCATTGGGGCAGTAATGTACGGGATACCGAACAGTCGCAGCATAAGCTAGACCGATGAGAATGCCAAGATATACTAATACCAGAACAAGCACATACCATAATCTGGGAGATCATATGCTGTGTGACATCTTCAGAATCGCGAATCGCCGCTTTCTTCTGTCGATTCAACTCCCTGATCTCTTCATCAATCTCGTTCCTGACAGTATCCAAGTCTTTCCCTTTCATCTGGGAGATGAACCGGGCAAACTCCCCTGCTTCTCTACGGGGATCCATCTCCTGTGCGGCGTCCCAGCTCTCCTCCTCTTGACGTTCAACCGTGGATGGGTCCTTTGTTGAGGGTCCATCACAGGGGGAAGGTGATCGGGACCACTCAATAATTGAATGATCACTATCGCCTTCTAATACGCGGACTACGTGAGCCGGGGTCGCCGGCGTTGGGGAAGACGCTCCGGAAAGATCAGTAACCATGAGAGGATCCATTTTCAATGCATATTCCTCACGGTTGTCTCCGTTCATAACCGGAGGTGGAGATAACGCTGGGAGGGCAACGCTATCCAAGGGTTCAGGCGCAACTACCCTCATCATGTCGTCATCACCCTCTAACCCGGCGACGTCGGCTAGGAATCCTGCAGGAGCCCTGCCATATTCAGGAGACGGGGGTGATGGCTCTGAGAGAGGAAATAACAGTGGCTCTTTGGTTGACTTCACCGCAACAGAACATTCTGTCGTTGCCTTGCTAGGGGGTAACGCCGAAGATCGGTGTGTGGTGACCTTTTGAGGTAATAGCAAGGAAGGCGTTCCAAACAATGATGTTTGAACACGTTCTTGCGTGTGGCGTCCTGACGTTCTGCGTCGAGGGCCAGTGCCTGCGATAGACAAGGCTGTCTCAAGTCGGGACGGGGAGGCGTATAAATCGTCGTCGTCATCATCATCATTATATGGCTTGGGACGTTCAGGCGAGATTGTAGCATGTGAATGCCGATCGGATAACTCTCCAGTAGATTGCGGTGGTTGAGGCGAGCTTCGGCTAGACAAGGGTTTAACTGAATGTAAGCTCGCTTGAGCCAATAAGTGTTCAGAGTCGAGCGAAGCCTGTATAGCCAGAGCAAGTTCAGGGTCTTCTTCATCAGACTTTGGCCGCCGAAACTGGGGTAGTACATCTTCGTCGTCTAGTTCAAATAAAGGTTGTGGCCTGACGTGCCGACGTACGGGCCAAGACATTGTTTCAGTCTGGGGCCGTTCGCTAATTACAGACAAAGCCATCGTGTCTCGGTGCTCACGGAGCTCTGGATCGAATGGAACAGAAGTTGGTCTATCGAACCTTATCAGCATATTCCATAATGAGCGCTCGATGTCATACATGCTGACTTCCTCCATTTCTATGTCGCTGTCACTCTCATCATCGTTTCCGGGGACCTGGATGTCTTGGTCTATCTCAATCGGCTTTGCTTGAGTGCCTTCATCTCGGATACCCAGAACCCAGCCACCATCCGCGCCTTCATTCTTGATGAGAACATATTCCCTGTTGCGTTCGTTCGCAATACGGACAGGAATGGTGATATGCGCCTTGCCGATACTGTCTGTCGTCATGAGAAGCTGCTGAGTGAGCGCGTTACGTTGTTTCAGGTTCTTGATCTGCTCCTTTGAGAAGTCCAACGGAGTGGTGGTCTTCCTTAGCATGTTTTGTAACCGTTTGTATGACGTTTGCCTCGATTTCAGTCGAAGATCACCAACAATCTCGTACTGCACCTCCGTCGGGAGTTCACGAAATGAGGGTGACGCGACATCAAAGTCCTCTGGCCGCATTTCGTCGATGAACGCGCGTAATTCTTCCTCCGTGGCTAGACGAGGATCGGGTGCATCTGTCCGTGTCGCCTTCACGATCTGTTCCTCCAAGTTAATCTCGGGCAACTTGTACGGGTCGTAATCGTGAAACCGGTTCTTCTTCCTTGAGGGTGGTGGTGAAACGGGCACCTCCGTTTTCTTTGAGGGTGACTCGGGCGCAGAGCCGGTAATGTCTTCGAGATACACCATATTCTCGTCAAGAACGACGGGACCTGGGGGCACCTTTTGTTTACCCTTGGATGAGGGTGGACTACGCCGTCCGGTTCATATGAGTCCTATACACAGATGCCAGACATACGATGCTTACTTTAAAGTCGGAGCATGATTGAGTGCTTCTCGTCTCATCTGCGCTGCCAGCAGTCTCTCGGCGACCTTAGCATGACTCGCAGCGGCCCCACTCTTCTTTTTCTTGCGCTCGGACTAATGGAAGGAAGGATAAGTAGAGAGCATGTCAAGCGGACACGCGGAAGCACTCACGATCGTGTTTCGTTTTAATGCTGGTGCACCGCCATCGAAAACGAACACTGGGCGGATACCATAGAACAGGAGCTTGCAGATACGGCGAAGGAAGCCCAAGACGTGCGCGTTTACGAGGGCACGGCCCTCCTTGTCGCGCATTGTGGCCTGAAATTGGTAAATCCATATGCTCGAGTCGATGGCGAGTGCCTTTCCTTCGATAGTTTCGAGCCTTTTGGCCGTATGAGCGTGAAATGTACACTCAAAGCCTGGTATACGCACGGAACTGGACGGCCAACGGGCTCGAGAAGGCTCCAGAGAGACTTGACACCCATATTTCGAGTTCGCGAGCGAGGATTGGTGAACTTTAGGACAACACATTGACCAACTTGTTGTCTAAGCTGCACTTGGATGACTTTTGACAAGCAAACGACAGATAGTAGTGACTACCAACGGACAGAGTATGATACGGAGTGCAGCCAAAGATTAAGCTGAGATGAGCGAGCGCTGAACGTCCAGGACACCAAAACTACCAAACAGCAGGTAAAAACGACTCGCAATTGGGGGAGTCATGAACGAACAAAATCAGGCCTGCGACAGCGTTCAGTGTTTTGGGCTGTCGCGGGGACGTTCGGGCGCATCCACAGGACGGGGCCCAGCTGGTGATCCTTGTCCAGCGGAGCTGTTGCGTGACGAATGATTGCCAGGCCGAGGCTGGTGAGTACCAGTAGCACCAGGCGGCCGCAAGTCCTCAGGCGAGAACCGCGCGTCAAAGGCTGACCCACCCGTCATCTGCATCCCCATTCCCATACCACCCATTCCGCCCATCATGCCCATACCACCACCCATACCACCCATCGGGAGTCCCGGACTCATCATTGGCATTCCCATCATGGACATCCGGGGATCGAAGCCCATCCCTCCTCCCGTCATCATAGGTGTCAAAGGTGAAGGTCCACGCATACCATCGCCACCGGTCGAGAATGCCATCATGGCTTGTTGATAAGCTGCCTGCGCTGCCTGCTGTGCCGCAAACATACCATAGCCAGACACCATATTTGGATATCCCATAAATCCTCCTGTCATCATTGGATTCATGGGCATCATCGGGTTCATCATGGGATTGCCCATCATAGGATTCATGCCCATGGGGAATTGGCCTCCAAACATGCCAGACCGCGCCACCTCCAGTTGTTGTTGTTGGAACTCATCCAGTTTTCGCTGGCGGTCTTCAGCGAGTCTTTTCTCGCGTTCACGTTCCGTCAAGGCCGCACCAACACCACCTTCACGCTTGCGTTCACGTTCCAAAGCCGTGATTGCTCCGAGGAGGCCGGTCTGAGGTGGCGGAGGCTTGTTTGGAACATTAATCAAGGATACACCGGTCTCGCGCGCGAGTTCTTCTTGCCGTTTCGCAGAACGGTCTTGTTTATCTTGCATGCCCGCGGACAGTAAACCATGCGGTATGAATGCTTTGGTCATACTATGAGATGTAGGTTCAAGTTGTATAAATGTGTCCCTCTGTGGCGGGGGTGGTGCCTCCAGAGGAGGCTGATAAGTTCCAGGTTGACGGCCGGAATCAAGAACTTGGGTCCAGATACTGTGCCTAGATGGCGTCTGATGAGCGAATTCAGAGAGTTGGCGGGGTGGTGCGCCTTCGTCAGGGGTCCGAGGACGTTGATCACTGACGAACCGTCGTTGAGGTGGACTAAAGTAGTCATCATGAGCAGCAGGTGAATCTGATTGAATTTATGAGCACAAGATCATGTACTGCAAATCAATAATCACCTTGCGTTTGTGGCCTCGGGACAGGCGGAAGACCACGAGGATGTCGTAATTGAGCATACGGGTTAGCATCAGTAGCGGTGGTGACTTCAGCCGGCGATTGCGTACGGCTCTGCGGACGAAGAGGTCGAATCGGCGGGTTATTAACCTGAGGTAGTGCAGGGGTCGGTGCTTGGACTGGCACTTGGGAAGGCCGTTTGCTACCTGTGGCGGAGGGCTCTTTGTCAGAATCGGCATCCTCTTCATCTTCGTCGTCGTCTTCTTCCTCCTCTTCATCGCTTGTCTCGTTCCAACCTGACGCTCTTGCAGCCAACCCTCGCCTGCCGTTCACTCTCCCAGGCCTATGAACGGCAGCCTGGTGTGCCGCTTGTTGTGCCTGTAATCTTGCTTTGCGCTGCACAGCCTGTTTTGATGGGGCGAACGTCGACTTATACTGTCCAACATTGTCTGGGGCCTTAGAATCTTCCAAATTCTCCACTGATTGCAATGGCGATTGAGAAGGCGGAGGTGGCAATTTTGACTTGCTTGACGTGGTTCGTTCTGGAGGAGCCGGCATGACAGCCGGCTCAGCATCCAAGAAAGACAAGGCGGCAAGCGCATCTACGTTCACGTCGTCCAAATGAAGCTTCTTTGGAGCTGGCGCGACGTCGACCTCAGCACGGTCAGACATGGTGTCAGTGTCGCTGTCGGGCACCTTGTGAAGGGGTTGTTGCTCAGGCGAAGAAACTGATGTGGCATCCACATTTGGTACTCGGCTAGAACCGTTACCCGTTAAGGCACGTGCACCGGAAGGCTTACGGCCAAGCGCAATCCGAGAACCGCCAAGGGACGGTTCTGACACCACACCACCTTGTGGAGGTTGGGGAGAAGGAGAGCCCGAGAGTGGTGCATTTGTTGACCAAGCTGGCTCCGACGCAGAAGTTGATTCTGATTTCTCGGAAATAGTTGTGGGAACACGTGGTTTTTCGTCTAGTTGTTGCATGTAGAAAAGTGCATCTGTGAACACGCTCTGGTCTGGAGCTGCCGTATGTTTTGAAGCGGGCATTAAAGACGGAGGCGGTGGTGGTGACGTCGGTTTATCCGGAACAGGAGGAACAGTACTCGAGGGTTTGCGCATTAGCGACTTGGATGATAATGAGGAAAACGGTCGGGTAGCCTGCAGAGCTTGGATAGAGGGGAGGTCCTTTTCCAATAATGAATGGGGGGAGGTCAAAACCGAGAACGTCGGCGAGCTACGGGGAGACCTCGATGGCCTCCCAGTCGAGCTGGGAGACCCGGGTGACTGGTGAACGGGTCCTTGGTTCCCAGGAGAAGGCGAGTGGATCGATAAACTTGAATTCGTTGAGAATGAGGGTGACTCGGGCGAGCTCAGTGGGGAAAATGGTAACTTGATGCCGGCGATTTCTGCGACACCGACTCCACCAGGGCCAGACACCTCTTGTGCCTTTGTTGTTGAATTCTCTACATTTGGTGACAACTTCGAGTCGGGACGAGAATTGGTACCTTTTCCAAAAGAATCCCCACTAGGCTTACGAGACGTTCCATCTGCAGGAGGGGGACTCGATGTTATGGGACGGCCGAGAATTGAACTACCCTCTTCGCTCTCCTGTATGAATGAAGCAACTCCTGCCACAATCTTTGCAAGGGGCTCATTTTCATCTGACTCTGACGCGTGTCGCCGAGACCCATGAGACTGGTCAGCTGAAGGGCCAAGTATGCGCGATAAGTCAGTCTGAGTCTCACGAGCACTATTCGATTCCGTGATAGGAGTCAATGCACGGCCAATAACTAGATGAGCTTGAACCTGTGAGGAAAGATCCTCAGGTTCAAGCGAAGGTAACTGTGGGAGTTGCATGGATTGTTCCGCCACCTGAACAGCAGAAGTAGGTAGGGGATGCTGCTGAGAAGATTCCACTCCCAGAGTCAGAGCAGGAAGTGCGGGGGGAGCTTCAGGTCGCGATTGGGGATCAATGCGAGGCATTCGTTCGCGTAACACGTTCAATAAACGCGATCGAATAGTTGAAGTCCGGTCGTCCCGTGCGTCCATTGACTCTGCAAGCTCTCTGTCTAAGAAAAGAAGCTTTTCCCTATGTTAGATGAAACATATGGAGCTTCGGAGGCTCTTACATCTCGAGCCGGCCCAACAGGGTAGGCAAACATCATCGACACCGGATCCCGGGGATCCCATGTGTAGAATTTAGGTCGTCCGTAGAGTTCGAAGGCATCATGAAGTGCTAAGGTCCGAATTAATGGGCGCATAGACATAAGGCGGAGACACGCACCGACCAACCATTTCAGCATCTCTGATGCCTGTGTATTTCCGGCCTCAAGCTCCGGCATGACGAGCAGCCAACCTTCCCGATTTCTCATACCACCCGCAGTGTCTTCGTCGCCAAGTAAGCCTTCAAGCTTCATCAGCGTGCTTCGATTGATCAGTTCTGGACGTTCTGGGTACACCGCAAACGCCTGAGTCATGCTCTTGAGCGTCAGTAAAGCTTTCTTCTTGTCCTTCGGCTTTGGTGATGCATACAGCGACAAAACAGGGTGCGGCGGTAGGTCCTCGCTTTGTTCCCGCAAGAAAAGACTGGACATGCGTTTCTTGCGGGCGATACCTGAGGCACTAGGATGGGTGCCATCCTGATATGGTAGACCATAGGACTCCATGGATGATCCAGCAGACACGACCATCCACATCCTTTTCCAGTCAGTTTGCCCAGCGACACGAATGCGCACCCAGCCTTCCATACGACTACGGTGTAGAGTCGAGGGTGTGTCCTTGCCTGTCAAAAGAATTTCAGCGCATGACAATGCTAAATAAAGTACGCCATACCGCTAGGTAAAGTGATGCGTATCAAATGAGCCGTGTATATTTCTTCGAGTCGCGATTTTTCCCAAGCAGAAAGTCGGAGCGCGGTTGCCCATGATATCAAAGCAGCAGTTGATGGGCAACTGAATAGCAAGAGGTTTGAACCAGCAGTGTTGAGAGTGAGTACGTTCGTGAACTTCTTCAGAGGTTGGTCGCCCGTTGCGGGAACAGTGATCGAACCGAGAACTTGGACGAACTGAGATGGCGGTTACATCGAGCGTATAGTGATCACAAGAAGGAAACGCACAGCATCCGTAGTGTTCAAATAAGTGGGTGGGACTTCCCTACCTTGTTTATTTGCCTCTTCCACCTCACGCATGTCCCATATGCTGAGGGTTGTTCCGCCGAGCTGTGCCCAGACATCGATCCAGCCTTCGTCCTTGCTTGGGTGCTGGCCGTCCGCCTGCCTCTCGAGGCGCTTTACAAGGGGGCCGGAGAAGTACACCTTGCGGGCATGAGCAAGGGTCAACTGAACAACAGAGCGAATTTCTGGGTGTAATGGGGTTGGAGCGAGCTGTCCACCAGCTAATGATGACCTGCGGACGGTGGTCAACTGCTGGTGGTCCAATTGTTGGTCTCCAGGGGATCTTGCTGGACCGAGGGATTTTGATTGGCCCATCTGGGGTGCAGGACCACCGAAGTCGGTCGAGGGTGTACCGTTTGTGTTTGTGGGGCGTCTGTCGCGGGGAGCGGAAGGGGTAACCGTAGGGGAGGTGTTTTGGTGGTGATCTTGGTGGGGTTTGCTGCGAAAGGAGAAAAAGGAGGAAGTACGGGCATGAGAGTTAGATGAGGGTGGCATGGGCCGTGGCTGGGGCTGGGTAGTGGGGTGGCTGTTGTCGTCGTTTGAGATATCTTGCGCCTGCGGGGGAGCAGAAGTGCCGTTGGTGGGTCGTGCTGGAAAGTCGTGTACGTCTACGTTCCTGCCTGGACTAGCCTGTCTAAGCTGCTGAAGTTCTGCTGGGGAAATAAAGCCACGGTTGCGACTGTCCCATTGCGGGCTCGAAGATGTCATGAGCGGGGAGGACATTGG
>JBBPJT010000341.1:0-28553 GCA_038088895.1 Xerocomus potaroensis | reverse complement strand
GCTCAGATCATCAAAGTATGCAATCTGCGTTGGTTGTCGGTAGAGTCCATACCCGGGCGGGCTCGCTCACCAAAACTTTGTGCACAGGGGCTCTTCTGGAACGCACACAAGTGATTTGATGATGTGATACCACGGCCCACATTCTGCAATTATAAGCTCCTTGCGGAAGGCCGGGTCATCTGGATCCAGCAGCCGCCTCCGGCCTTGAGAACTGCCAAAACACCAACGATTCGATTCGTCTGATATTTCGCTCGGAGAAGGGGGCAATAACATCGCCTGCACGGACTCGACCTTTAATGTTAGAAACCCGAGCCTTTCTGCCTGACTGCCTCTCAGGAGCAGTATCTGGTAAACAACACAGTCGGAATGGGAAAGAAGATATAAAATCCAGGTTCTTACTTATAAGAAAGACTGGAGGTTTATAATTCCTCTCAACTAGTGATGGATGAGTGCAAGAGGATAATCAAGAGGTATTGACAAGATTGCTTGCAGATCGTTCAATAACCCTTCTGTGAACCCCTGCTGTGGTAATATGGAGGATCCTGAACCACGCGGTCCGCTTAGAAATATTGGTACAATAAATTTCTCACTCGGGCGTGTAGGAGCGTCCTCGTTGGTGAAGTCCGTTCGAGCGGCCTAAGGGTCCTTGGAACGCTTGGTGGTTGGTCTGAGTGGCCTAGGTACGTTCTTCCTCATTTATTCGTATCGCTTACGCTGATTCGTGTCGCTTTCAACGGTCATGTTTCAACTCGTCTCAAGTCGCAGCGTGCGCTGCCCGCTCTGCCATCCATCCGACGCCGTCCCCCATCGTATCCAGCACGCCCACCATTGGCCTCATGCTCCCAGTCGGGCACTCCAACTTTCAGTCCGCCCCGGTCACCCCAATTGTTTGGTGGGACTCACCTTCGGCTCTGGACATTCACCCTGGCGAAGCGATCGTTTCCACCCCTTCCTGTGGCTCATGGGGAGTTGTGCCCATCTACCCGACATGTTCCGTCGCACTTGCGCTTCCCGACTCGCTTTGGTCATCCTGACCTCCTGGCCCTGCATCCTGCCGTTATGCGCTCAATTCTTCAGCGCACCCGTTGCCATCGCTTTCGAGGCGTCCCTTGGTACCCCGGGCTTGCCACTGTGGGGTCTGGTGAATACTTCTCATCGCATTCCAACTATTTTCTGGTGTCTTGTGGCAGTCTCTTCAACATTGTATGGGTGTCTTCATCACTCCACGACACTACCGATGTGTCTGCTTCGACTCTGGTAATCGCGCTGTGCATGGTCAATCTTCCACTCCGACCGCTCGACTCCCCTTCAATCTTTACATTCGGAAGTTTGTCTCTGCTATTCGTGGTCTTGCCTGATAGATCCGTTGGTATTTGTAGGCTTGGGGGTGCACTAGGTACGTCGCTGTTGAGCCGTGGGGTGAGCTGATTATTTCCATTTGCTGCTGCTACCGTCAATCGCTTCCGCGTTGACGTATTTCCTCTCCTCCCCCGATCGACGCGTCACCACTTGCTGGGGTATGCTCCCCCCTCAACATATATACATCTCCGCGCCATCCACAGACTCATTCATCAGTGCGTCCGCGTGTCCATGTGCAACACTTACGCTCCGTTCGACCTCGAAGGTATTGCTGCCACCCAGCACGATCCCAACACGTAGGCTCCAGCAGTCGATGTGTTCCGTCGCCGTCACCGCCTGCTATCTGTTGGGAACATCCAAATTGGCAGAAACATCTTGACGTCCAACTTGTACAGTTCGATACTGCTTTCACTTCTTGTTGTTTGGCATTTGGGCTACACACGTGGTACGGAGAAGGGTATTAAAACTTTTCCTTCCTTTCTTCCTTTCTCTCCCTCAGTCTGTATTGCGACGGCTGAGGTGAGGGCTCTATTTCTCTTGATACAATGATATACATTGACACTTCTACCTACAGCTTACGTTGTATGCTTTAGGTAGATCGAATATAGTCCGTATTGGGACGGCTGAGCTGACGTTGTGCTTTGGTCGAATACTATCCCCCCATGCCCGCCCGCTGTCGCCAACCACGTCGCCGTTGCCATGCACTGATGTGACCTATGACTCGACCGTTTAGACTCCACACACCCGTTTGCCGCTCCTTTCCTCCGCACTTTGCGGCCTTCAGAATACCGGAATTTAGGCATATGGTATTGGAGTTCAAATTGATACGTGATGGCTGTCTTCACATGGTTGTTCGAAGAAAAGAGTCCTGGAAGTCCTGAAACCATTCCAAGTGAGATACGAAGCGTGCGATTACTCCCAGAGCACCAAATATAGCAAAGACAAGGATCATAATCCAGAGAAAGACATCTACTCGGCACACGGGTTGCTGGGCTCAACATGGGACATTGCAGACGAAGGTATGGCGAGCTGGGATAGAGGCCATTACGAAAGGATTGATTTGGTTGAGACCAGCAGATGGGTCAGGGCACTCACCTATATAGGGCTGTCGAGGAGACTGTGGAGCCAGCAATTCTAAAACGTTTGGAGAACGAATGTGTTGTAAATTCGCAGCTGAGTATCTTGTTCAGCTGCCGTTCTGCAGCATTCTACACGAGGAACTCCGCAGAGACGATGGTCCTCTTGTTGGACGGCGTCGCAAGGAGGGTGTCAGATGGTGGGATGACCAACGAAGAGAGCGGTAATTTATGCACGTGAATGATATCCCTGAACATTGGGGTAGTCACTGAAAACAAGAGTACATCGGGGCGTTGAGAGATGTCACCGCCGCCACCGATGTTAAAGGCAATGGGATGGGTAAAGGGTATGCAAGATATGAGCTCTCCACGCTTGGAGGGAGGGCACGCAATACAGGTGAGGGATGTGGCGACACGATTATTACTGTCAAGATCAGGCACAACTTTGAAGACATGAAGATATAAAGTTCAGCGATGACAGATGCTTTATGCCCCAGTTGGACAGCAAGATTTGAATATGAATGAGAAGCTTGCAAATCATTGGCTGACGCTGATAATCGAGAATCAAGAGATGCGAATCAAGAGCAAGGGTGAGCGTACATTGAGGCTAATCTGCAGCACCGACGAGAATGGTGAGGGGGCTGCAGAAGAGCATCTCCAGGAGTCCACTTGTACCACCATCTGAACATATCCCGTCCGCTTACGAATGCCAGCGATGTGTAAAAACAATTTTTTGCAATCATCAAAACTTGAAACGAGGAAGTAGAATGATCAACCATCAGCAGTGTAGCCTGAGAAATAAACGAGTGCTGTTAGATACCACTATTGACATGACAAGGACCCTACCTCTAAACCCGGCGTCTCGAAGGATCATTGGTGGCCCTATGACCCTAGGTTTACGGGCCACTTCCAATGATCGAGCAATAGCCGTATAACTCGTATCATCAGAGGATTTGAAGTTCATGAAAAAGTTCCATATGCGAACGCAAAGCAATTGGAACACCCAGATAAAATTGGTGTTTCAAGACTCAGAACTTATCCCGATCGTAACTAGCATGGGCAATTCAACACATCTGAACCATAATATCAGGCATAACCACTTGGTCTTCGGGGTACGGACATACGTCAAAGGTATCCAGATGTTGGTTGGGTCCCATACATGCCATATGTTCATACCTACGACAGGTACAGGGAAACGTTTATCCCCATTTATTGGGAAGCAAGGGAACCACCCACCCCGAATGGAAACGTGCCTCTGGTCCATCTCTTCACCAGACTTTGCGTGTAACACAAGTCGAAATGCAGCGAAGAGCCGGCTCCCTGTAGCCGAGCCAGAGGTTAACATCTGCGGACAAACTATAAAGGACTGGAAAAGGGGGTGATGTCAGCGTTCGTTGCAGACTCAACTGGATGATAAAACTGACACCATCGATGTTAGACAATGGGAGACCAGAGTACATGCTTCCAAAGAAGCCCTTTGCTTGCTTCAAGTACACTCATGGTCGTTCGTCATGGACATGAGTCACAGCATCCGGGATGAAATCATTGAACGATGTGGCACAAGGTTCATAATCGGAGTTGCTGGGGTCGATCAAATACCTGAGCTTTGACGCGTGAGTGGACACACTGGGCATTGTCAGTTGCAGCTCGCGCTTAAAGTTGTAAGCCCATTGGCATAGTGCCTTAGTATATATCTTGCCGCATCATGTAGGTGTAGCACAGTCGTTCCTTGTCCTCGCACCTCGTCGGTCATGTAGATCGTGGTCCAGTTCTCCCACCCAACCCCTCAGCGTTCCTGCCATCAGCCACGGTGCGCTTCCACCTATGTATGTTTAATTTAATCATAGTTTAATCATAGATTGCAGTCCAAATCTGTTAGCAACTCGATTACTGAATAAACTAAAGTAAATCCCAAAGGTTATTGGCTACAAGCATTCTAGAGTTATTGCAGCGGTGGTCCCAACAAATGCCTGAATCATGCGTAAAAAAGACGATCCGTTCAAAATAGAAACAAGGTCACTTTCGAAACCGCCAATGTCGGAGGCGATCGAGAGATCACCGCGAAGGTTTTCGATGGGATGGGTTGATGAGTCCCAGATTGAGCCACCAAGTACCATTGTGCGACGAGATCCATAGACCCCACCAATATTTGCGGTCCCCCAAGACGTCCGCCCTCCGGTACCCCTGCATCGCCTCCCACCCCCGAAGCGCCGTACTTTCTCGACAGCGCATATGATACGCATCCGTCATCCGCTGGTAATTGTTCGGATGCAGCTTAAGGATGTACTGCACTTCGGGGAAGGTCAGGGGAACCTGGAAATATCGATAGATGGCGTCGAATAGATCGCGCAACGTTACCGGCCGGGACTGCTCGATCACGATAGGTCCACAGAGGGTCGACATGTAGCCGACATCGCATGCGATGAAGACCGTATGTGCGTTGATATCGGTGATTGCGTCCCCCCAAATACTAGCCATATCTACGATGACATGGTTTGGCGTCAATCGTTTCGCAGTGGAGGGATGCTTTGCGACGTTCCAGTCAATCACGGGCAGATGGGGATTGTTAGGATTGGGGATTATATGCGGCGAGAGACGGATGGGGACATCGTGAGACCAATCAAGCGGGGGCCACGTTCCGGGGGTCCACTGGGGCATCGTACTGAGGAAGGGATGACCTGTGTAAGGTGGAGCAGCCCAGGGACTGAGCGGATAGGGGACGTATGGGTTGGGTTGAGGATGTGGGCTCCAGGCCAAATGACCTGCGGGATATGTCCAGATATAATGGTGAGGTGTCCAAGACGGCAATTGGACTGGGTTATACCCCGAGGGAGTGCCGTTGACGGCCCGGGTGGGTGGTGCAGGGGATTGACCCGGTGCTTGAAGGCGAAAGGTCAATGAAACAATAAAGTGCGCACGTTCAGAGTGTTACCCGTATCGGCTTGAATTCCAGGGTTTCCACCACCCGGGAAATGATCGGGATTCCGCGGTTCCGGACAACTTCTCCGACGGCGAAGGAAACGGCGGGGTCCGACAAAAATCGGTCGAGCAACATTCAAGCAGCCCGCAGACGACGGCGCGTTGGGAACCCGAGAAAAGACAGGTGAAAATGTGGAGTGATTTGAGAAATTACTGGTATCTGGCATGTCGGGCGCGTCTGTTTGCGAGGCTGTTTCGAAGCCAGGTACTTGGTCGAGACAGTAGTTGCGCATCATGTCCTCGACGGCTTCGCGAATGGCTCGTGGATCCGAAGCCCTAGGACCAGCTGCCATCGCAACATCGCGCCAAAAGCGTTCTCGCAAGGAGAAATCTAAGGGCATCGGTGAGCGTCGGAGATGGGAATGATGGATGTAAGTGGAAGAAGAAAGTTATGATGGCTTGCGGGATGGTAGATTACCCACACACATCGCATTTGTCCGCGTCCTAAGCACAAGGAAGCCGTCGACAAGTACAGCAGCACAAGGGGACACGCCCGCAGATGGACCCACGAGATGACGAAACGTGTGGATTCAGACAAGCCGCTTCCCTCCGCCGGGTCAAGCTTTCCAAAAGCGTACATAATTGTCGAGCCTTGTTCAGTTGATAAACAACGTCCACACAGCTGCGTGGTTTACAGTAATAGAAGTACACGTAAGCTATTGCTGCTACATTTTGAAGGAAAATCAATACATGTTCCGACGCGTGGTTCTTGGTCGCCTCATACACTGCTCCCAGGCCCTTGGGGTGCATCTGCACCCTTCCCGATCAGATTCTCACCTATTTAAGATGAGATTTCAGCAGCTATGGGTGTAAGGTGGGCTCAAGGAAGGAAGAAGCAGACGGACTTGGCTGTTTTTCCTGTGTGCTCTGCTGCGCTTTTCCCGGATCGACCTGTGGCACAGAACCACTCTTCTCCGGCTCGGTCCGCCGAGTCTCTGTCACGCTAGCCTGGGTAGGTTCCGGAGGCGCAGACGTCTGTGCAGCACCAGACACATCTTGATAATGCTTTTCGGGTTGCTGTTGCGTTTGTCTCTGTGTGTGCGACTGTGGTAGATCACCGGCGTGGGCACTTACCTGGACTCCAGTTGTGGTCGTGTCAGCAGCGCCGGCCACTGGAATCCCTTTTATTTGTGCGATGCCCCGCTGGATCTCAGACTGTCCCTCGGAGGCGATTTGTTGGTCCCTGGCTTTAGCCTCCTCGGAACCCGAGACGGATTCGACGGCGCCCAACACAGACCCACGTATGTTCTCGCCGACTCCTGTCGTGGAGTGCGAGGGGTGAGCGTTTCACACGGATAAGGGGTTTACTTACCATGGACGAGGTGGGCAGCGCCTCTGTAAACGGTGAGAAGGAGATGAAAATGAGTTGTGAGCGAGGACGTTACTTGATCTTGTCTTTGAAACTTGGGTGGTGTTCTTCGGTGGGAACGTGCGTCGACATGACGGTTGGCTGGAGAAATGCTCACGAGCACGATGACGTCGTTTTGTGCCCGGAATTGGCTTCGGTGATGCAACGTGCCCCTCTGCAACTACTTCAAACGGACTTTAGCATCGTTGATGCCGTCATCACGTGGCTGTGTGATTCTAAATTATATCACGTGACGGTTATTCAAGCGCAAGCGATCGGTACGCTCTGATCGGTCGGGAGGTTGCGAAGCGACGGTGAGATAGATCACATCATTGCACAACGATCACCGAGACAACTAACCTGTGCTCATTAATACACACATTTTTTTATTTTCTACATTACCAACTATCCTATCACAGGCCGCTTCGTCTCCATACAAGTGCAAGAAATCCAAATCCGACGAGAATATCGAAACTGTATCTAGTAAAGCCAAGGGCAGAAAAAGGAAACGAGGATACTAAGTGGTATAATGATAGGAATAAGAAGCCTGTTTGTATGCTACAATGCCTATAGTAGTGTCTTCGAGATTCGCGTTTTGTTTCATATGCTTTTATGAGTGTCCAGTGTCGCAGAAAACGAGCAGAAAAGAAAAAGAGAAACGAAGAAACGAAGAGCGAGAGAGTAAACATGAAGCGGCAGGAAAATACAGTATAAGAATAGAGCACCACATACGATCGTCAAGCGAGGTTGAGGGCCCATACATCGGGACCAAACTTGGTGCTGGACAGTCCCATGAACCGTGTCCGGCCCCGTAAAAAGTCAACCCGCTTCACCCCCTTTTGTAGTTGCTCGTCAGCCGCCTCCTTTGACGGCGCACGCCTGCATCGACCGTGGAACGCAATCGACACCTCATCCTTCAGTGCCTGTGCCGGTAGCATATTGTACTCGGATTGGAGCACTGGGTGACGAAGGAAGCAGTACAGTGCTTCGAGGAGATCACGGACCGAGACATAGTGCTTGGTGGGCGGGATGACCAGCCGCCATGGGAACTGGTCAATGAGCAGCGTCAAGGTGTGCATGCTGGGCTGTGTCGCTGGATCATCCAGTACCTTTGCAGGAAGGCTGAGCGGCGACGCGTGCACATTGGGAGCAAGTGTGTTGGGCGGGAGGGAGGCGTCGTAGATGAGCGGTGGGACGTAGGGATGGAATGCAAGAAGAGGGTGGATGGCAACGGGACCATCGGGGAGCGGGAGCAGCGCAAAACTGTTCTGAGGAGGGGTGCACGGTCCAGACGAGTCGCCGGATGATGGCAGCGACGACTCGCTCAGGGCTGGTGAGGATCTCGGCTTGGGGGAGTAAAAGATGTTGTCGTCGTTGAAACGGACTTGCTTCCTGGAGACAGACATCTTGGAATAACGGTGGGTACGGCGCGAACGACGAGAAAAGATTCCACGAACGAGGGCCCGAAGGTAGGAAAAAAAAGTAGATGGGTGTGATGTGTGAGAAGGTATGGTGATGGTGATGGTGTTGCACGGGAAAAGATGGGAGTGTGCGGCTTCGATCTTTCGAGTGCGGGGCTTGTTATAGGTTATCGTCGGGAGCGCAGCCTCCCAATTTTATGGGTGCATTGCCGCAGACCCCGAAGTGAAAAATCGGGGTGAAATGAGGGGGCAAGATTTTGTTGACTCGTATCGCCTTAACTGAACGACCGTGCTCGAAATTACTTCCTATTCGAGGGCTGGGAAAATAAAACGGTAGAATATTCCTTGGGCGGGGAGGCGATACAACAACGCAAGGTGTCCGGAGGCTAACCACTCTTTTACGGAACCGAGCTGGCCGTTTTTCTTTTCTCTTGTCTTCACAAATCCCTAGCGCATCGCAGATCTCCTGCATCGACTCATGTCATCCACCCTGCACCGTAACGCAATGACTCATCTCTCGGTTAGCTCCTCTTGTCCACCCAGGGGATTGCGGTCCCGAGGGTCGTATCAATGTGTTTTCGCAACGCCAACTTGAATTCGTGGCAGTGTAGCCGCGATCTCGTGCCTAATGACATACCTGGGTGGCGGCGCCAGCAAGCGCACACAGTCAACGCAGCCTTTTAGCTGGTCGTCGTCATACGCAAAAAACCTTTTTTTGTTCGTCATGGACAGGGACGTGGAACCTCTGACTGCCAACTGCGGCCACGTATGTCTGAGCAGCGGGATACCTGGGCCGAGCCGGGCATTTGTTTCTGGCCCGTCATTGTACTGCAAGGAGCAGGCCGTCGCCGACGGCTTCATGTCACGCCAAGTGTCAGACCTGCTCAGCTACACCACAGCGGACGACCATTCCAGGTCACATTCTCTCCCACTATGATTAGCGGGTCCATTCGGATCTCACTATACTGGTCCATGGACCTCACAGACCCCAGACTCCCCCCTTAACAAATTTGCATCGCCATATCACTGTTCCTGGGAATGTCCGACCGCGATGATTTTTGGCCTGCCGTCATCTTCATAGGGTTTCGCAGCCCCCCGAGGCACAACGTTGGCAACTGTCCTCTTGGCAAAAAAAAAAGTGCGCAGCGGTGGTGCGAGCATCTTCTTGGAAAGATGGTAGTCCATACCCCCAACACAAGATACTACGGAGTTGCCGTCACACCGCAGTCTCCGAGCGCACTATGATTTGACTTAGCTTATCACGCCCAGATGAGACGGCGTCGCTGCTGTCGTGACGACGGATGTGCGGATGAGTTCTCCACAGGCCAAAAACATGTGACTGTTTTCGCCCGCTATCCCGCCCTCTCTGCCCTTTTTTGGTTTGGTCTCTCCTTGTTCCCAGACAGCGCACTCCACATTTAACCCGTCCCGACGTGAGGGCTCGTACCTCCCCTATTCTCTTCCTTCGCCGAGTTATTTATGGTTCACGAGCGCTATGAAATGCCACAAATGGGTACACGACTGCAATATTTGCCTCTTAAATATAAACAATGATCAAGATATTGATAGATGACGAACGAGACGTTGGGAAAATGTGTCACAGCCAAAAGAACCACCCTCTAGACACAGGCCCGACACGGAACCAAGCGCTGATTCAGAAATTTCCAATCCTACAGACGGCGCTGTCTATCAACATTCCCCCGCGCACCAGTGCCTTGCTGTGTGAGATCACCCCATGTGGAATGATGTCGGGCCCTGCAACTCCACTGTCTCGCGGGGAGAATACACATTCTCTGGGTTTCCACCCCTCTGTAAGGATAACGACCTAGCTGACATGGTCTTTCCACTTTCACGTTTTCTGTCTTTCCCTACAATGGTGACTACATCCGGGCACTGCCCTTGACAGCTTCACAACAGCGCATCTCTTCGGAAAGGACGTTTTCAGACGGATGAAGGCGCGTCTGCTGTGTAACGTCCCAGACCGTCGTAGGGTTTGGGGTTTTGGCGCAAATAGAAATCGTCATCTCCGTGGTTGATCGGAGCAGAGATTCTATTCAGTAATGACGACGCTTCTGAGATGATGCCTATCGGGCGAAATGACGGAGATCTCCGTTGCGACCACCAGTAGAGTCAGATCGGTCGTTCGCTTCATTGTTTCTTCATGTTGCCTGACTGCGTGCCACCATTATACGGGTATATTGCACGGTTTCTCTTATCTTGTCTTTTCTGCATCTGGAGAAATGATACGACTTCTGCGGAATTATCAGGCGGGACCCCAAATTTCGAGGCGCTGCGTGTGTATTTATTCATGTTCGAAAAAGCACCGCCGCCCCCTCAAAAAAGGTACTCTGGAGCCATCGTGACTTGGCAAATGTGACCGTTATCCTAGGGAATCGGAGTAGCGTAGCATTGCTTTCTCATACAGACCGGGTTGTTATCGAGTGACCGGGAATGGAATACTTGCGACGCCCGACGTAAGACCATGCTCAAGACGTCAGCTGTCTGGCGCTCCGAGCCATCTGTGTTCAACGGCACGAATGGCGTGGTCGGCAGATATTGTTGTACGTACGTATCACGCCTTGATCAAGTTAGAGAGCACCCGGCACGTATGTTCCGTACCAACTGCAAGGTAGATCCGGTGGTCCGTTTGGTCCTCACCGTCTGGTAGCCCCTATATGATCGCTGTGTGGATAAAAGACTACCCGTCGCTTACACAGAATACTGCTTTAGCGTAAAACTATAAGCGTTATCGGCGATGACTGGCACGGTTTTTAAAACAGGCTGTTGGGATTGCATATCGATGTTCTTCATGGACCGATGGTCCAAGCCGAGGACTGGCTTCGGTTCAAGTATATGTCATGCACCGCAGACAAAGCCTGTGCTAGAGTATTCGGCACTTCCTGTGCTTCGCCCGAAAAGATTGCTTTTTGCGGTGCGTGTGCAATAAAAGACTGGGCCAGGCCCGAATGATTGAATTTATTCATTCCACAGAAGGAAGTTGATTGGGTCCCCTCAGAAAAGTGGAATACTAGATGGGAATTTGTACGTCCTGCAACGGGAGCCTTGTGAGAACTGGATCGAGTCATCGCTTTTCTAGTATGACACTCCGGGTCAACGATCCCGAGGAGGGACCCCAAAACGCACCTACCACCCACTTTACAATGTATCCGGTCTTACGTCCCGGTGTTCATGGTCGTGACCCTCTCACCCTTTGCCTTTGTTATTTCCATTCCGTGCTTAATGAAGATGTAATCACCTGGTTGGAGTTCAAAGCGCAGAGTTCCCGCCAAGCAGACTGAACGCAGTCAAAGTTCGTCTATGCTTCACCCAGCTCAGCTGTAGGGCACTCATATAGATGCGTTGGTAGTGCGTCCGACTGCGGTGGGTGGCGGTTGTTCGAGATGGTGCTACGATCGATCCCTCTCGGAAATACCGGTAAGGCTTCATAGCACTATTCATAGCACGGAAAAAGTCAACGGTGGAAGAATGGTGTCATAGGCCAGTTTAATTACTAAAGATGAATTACGGTGCCAAAAGGTGATGAACTCACCTTTATCGCGTGTCGCAGCGGCCGCAGAAAATGAGCATCTTGATGGCCGCCAGATCTATACTTCGCATATCGTATACTTTACTCACCAATTCGACTTGGTACACATGCATAGGCCATGACCAAGAGGACTGATATCACCTCCCCCTGGGTCAACAGCATGGTCTCGTGAATTAGGTAAGCATAGTTTGTGACGGACGGTCACAAGGAAAGAACTGCCACTGCAGGCGGCAGCGCGAACGTGACGCACACCATCTCGTGCGGCGAGAATAATAGTACTGGGTAGTACTGTTGTTTACACGGGACAAGAATGGTTGTGACATGATCTACAGTCAATCCACAGGTAAGTGGCGGGCTTTGGCAGCATCACGTCCCCGTTGGAGGGTGGGATCACCCTGTTCAGTCCTACCATCACTAGCTCTGCTCCAACCCGTGGTAAATGGTACTGTGTCCAGGCGTACTGTGGTCCTCAGATTACCCATACCCTCTACATGCCTCCATGAAGTCTCGCGATATTCCCTCAGGTGCGCGTGCATAACCTGTCTGGATGTCCCATTGGACTGTTAAAAATCAAGACAGAAACGCGGCTTGGTTCAGTACACTCCCTGTCTGTTAATTTGAATGTACGTCTCACTCTTCTGTTTCCTTCTCCGGTCACTAACGCCCATGTGTTATGTATACAGCCAGCGTCGGGCGCGAGCGTGCGGGATGGATGGACACAGCGGAAAAGCTATCCCCTCACAAACCCTGAATTCATTCTCAACTAATTATCCATTGCAAACTCTTGACAATGAGAGTGAGGGCTTGGGAAATACGAAGCCGGAAAATGGCGCGGAAATACGGTCAAGTCACTACACTAAGTATGCGGGCGAGCCGCCGGATGGAGGCATCAAGGCTTGGAGTGTTATCCTCGCGTGAGTCTTCTTCCGCACTCTGAAACCGTGCACAAGACTCTGACGAGATCGTGGATCGTTCTCCCAGGACCTGCTTTATGAACTGTTCAGCGTTGGGGCTCCCATTGACCGTATTTCATGGGATTAAGCATACATTTTTTTAGATTTGGGTACGTCACCTCGTGGGGAGTAAGTGTTTGGTACGGTCTCAAGAGTACGAATGGACTGATATGTAACTAGGTATTTCAAGCATACTACGAAAAAATGTTTCTTGCCAACCACAACCCGTCAGACATGTAGGTTCCTTCCGTCAATCGCTTTTAACTCATTGTCGTCTTTTTTGATAGTGCGTGGATTGGTTCGGTGCAGGTAGGTTGACACGTTTTCCACCGCAGATAATGTCACTGACTGTGCGACACAAACATATATTTTCTGATTCTGTTTTCCGCCGTCTATTGGCATTGTTTCTCGCCTACCGCTTCAATCCCCGAAGCTTGTTTTAATCTTTTCACCCGGACTTTTTGTTGGACGACTGTTTGACATTGGGTATCTCAAGTTACCGTGTTTCCTCGCCAGTTGTCTTCTGATATTGTGTACCTTCCTTGTCGCCGAGTGCAAGGTATATTGGCAATTTTTATTGGTGCAGGGGTTTGGTATTGGGGTCAGTCTTCCCTCGAGTGAGCTCGCCTCTCCTCACTCCTGCTGCTGAATAGCTAGCAAGTGGTTTTTTGTTCGGACCGACGTTGGCGATTGTGCCTCATTGGTTTTCGAGACGAAAAGGTCTTGCAGCTGGTTTGAGTCTTGTTGGATCTGCGCTTGGGGGAATAATATTCCCAATTGCAGCTCAGAATTTACTGCCCGAGGTCGGGTGGGTCTGGAATTCCCGTTTTCCTCGATATGATGATCATGTTCGACGTACCAGGTTCAAGTGGACGATGCGCATTTTTGGATTCATACTGCTTGCCTTACTCGGCGTAGCCAACATTGTACGTTCCTGTCATCTGGGTTATGCATTGCTTACTGGGTAATTTGATCGCTGTTGTCGACGACACTGCATGACACAGGCAGTAGATAGACGGCTCCCGCCTGTGAACTTACAGGGTGGTCTTTTTAACTGGGCTGCACTCAAGAACCCAGCATTTTCTGTTTATTGTATTGCGGGCACGGTCACATTTCTTGGCATATATACTGGTAAGTTTTTTGTTTCCCTCTTTTGTCTGGGCTATTTCGAAATATTAAGAGATGTGTTGACGAGCAACCCATAGTTTTGACATATATGCCAGTCAGCAGCCTTAGAATCGGTGTCTCGAAAGATTTCACATTTTATCTTGCTGCTATCGCGAACGCTACTTCTATTGTTGGGCGAATTTTGGCTGGACTGCTCGCGGATAGGGTTGGTGAGTACTGCATTTCGGTACGGGGGGTGTCGTTGAACGCATTCGGCCAGGTACATTCAATGTTATGATTCCATTCACCGTTTTAGTGGCTGCGATGACCCTGGTCTGGCCATATGTGAAAAGCCAAGTTGCGCTGATTGTGATTGATGTAATGTACGGGTGCGTAGAATATGCAACTGTTGATGATTGGTGGCGACAATCCGGTTTTAAAGTATTGCATATGGGGCATACATGTCTCTCATCTGTATTCCTGTCATTACAATGGGTTCTACTAGCGACGTTGGTCGACGTTTAGGCTTCTCCCTGAGCTTTGTTGGGTTCGGCGCAGTCGCTGGGACACCCATATCTGGGGTCATCAACTTCGCTACAGGCGGTTTCGAATTTGTGGGATGGTATGCTGGTAAGTGGTTCACATCCTTCGTCATCCTGACACTTTCTGAGGGTAGATTAGGGGGAATGTTGCTGATCTCCACTTCCTTGCTGCTATGGTCGTGTTATCTTCACAATAACAGGATGATGGACAGAACTTGAAAACAAGGGATGGCCGACTCCTGTATATGCTTCGGAGTATCACATCATATTTATACGACAAGGGGGAACGCAACCCCTTTTCATTCCTCAGGTCATCCGACTAGTGGTTGCATGTCAGAAGTAACTCCGGTCATCATGCGTTTTATTTTGTCTAGGCCACCACAAGGCTAAGACCTGATGATCTGGGAGCGCAATGAAGATTCGCGCAATCGCTGCGCACCGTGCAACGATAAGTAGCAAGATTTTGATCGGCACAAATCAAAAGAAAAGGATGTTTGTCCATCCGCGAAAACAATCAATTCTTCACTGTTCGTCCGTAAGCCAGTCGTAAGAGTGGGATAATTTTCACGGGTTAACTAAGCGTTGGTACCAAGCATTATATGCCTTGACATTGCCTGATTATTCGAAGGCAAAATGTTTTTCATTTGAAATCTTTTGATCTGTCTTCTGAAGATGGGGCAAGTCATCATATCTCAACACACCGTCGGTGTATGGCCCAATTGGTCCCCTTACGCGTCTGCTAACCTGACTTCAGCTTCCCTATTCATTTGGTCGCTCTTTGACCTTTACAGGGAAAACAACCCTGTGGATAATGCTCACTCCGACCGTTTTCCGGTCCAAATACTAACCCCTATGGGGGTTTGGTACAAAGAATGGCAGAAGGCACGGGGGGCTCGTTTCACAGGGTTCCCACTGTGGACCCGCGAAAAGCCCAAACAGCTGGCTATCTAGTGCACCGCTTCGTCCTATTAAATGATAATGAACAGCCTGGCACAATCAAGGGCACATTGGTGAGTTCCTAAAAAAATCTTGCTGTGGTTTCCCCGCCTTTCATCAGTTTCGATGAGCTGAAATGGGTTGTAACAATGATAGCCCCCGGACACCACCTTACAGAGGCACTGAACTCGCATCGCCATATTTCCCTCTATCGCCCTGGTCGCGTCGGGGACGAGATGAACTTGGCAGATCACATTCAAATCTCGATACATCAGCAAAAAGATAAAAGAAATACTTGCAAACGTGAAGCAGGACGAGGGCCTCGAGGATGAGTGGATTATCATCTGAGTTGAAGGTGACCTTTGCCAGTAATCAACGCTTGTTATACCTTTGTGTTTATGTCCAGAAAGAATGCCTTCGAGCCAGCAATACTAGAGCATGAAACAGCACTGCCTAAAATTTCTGTGTTGTTGCTGGTTAGCGCACTGATGTGCTTTCTCAGACTTTGCCCCGCTCTCAATGGGTCTTTCAATATCGTGGCGGCGTGCACACGGTGGCGAGTATTGGGTGGGGTTAGGAAGAGCATAGCCCTTTTGCTTCCTACAATATGATGCATAGCCGAGATGCATTCGAGAAGATTCTGTGCTACGTATTACGGGTGAGCATACATATAGTTAAGCACCAAGATGAACATATCGAATCTGATGTCAAGCGGTATTTCCATTGACCTCATTGACTTCTGCAACGCGGAAGCAGCCGGGTATAATCCTGTGCTACTCCCCAGTCCCAATGATGGAACGGAATCCAGTGAATTGCATCGCTGATGCGAGATGAATCATCTCATACAGATGCTCTTCATCTCCAACAGCCGTATTACAAGTAGAGAAGGTATGCAAATTCCGCATCGCGCAGATCGCACTAGTTGGTGTGCTGGATCGCAAATTGCCCATCATGGAAACAGAATGCGGAACCAAGTGGTTGCTCCTGGTTCAAGAAACCACAGCAACCGAAGTGGACCCACTCATTCTTTCTCAGTTTGTCAGTAACCCTAGAAATGCAGTCTGCCGGCCCTTCGACGCGCGTGAAGATTGCAGGACCATCCACAACTTGACTAATGTTGGCAAGTTCAGTACCAATGTAAGGGTGTTTCATCAGTGCCTGCAGGTTTCATGTGTCCAAGAGCAACGAAATGCTTCCTTTCAGCCACCAAGTGAGGTGATTGGGGTCGTGATTGGGGTCGTCTGGGACGAATGAGGGCAGTCAGCATCAGCGTATAAGATGAGATATAAAGATCTGAGAGACTCTTTTGACCCTCTCTGGATGGACCAGCAGCATCCAACGGCAAAAGAGAGAACTCGGCAGTGGGGCACCACCAGATCCGGGAATTACGAGGACACGTTATCCGGAGGAATCAACGATGTGAGAAACAACCTTGTCCCAGAGTCTGCGCAACAAGATGGTGAGATGTGGTATTACACCCATCGACGTTCCACGTTTTGTCCAGGTGGAGAGATACGAGGAGAGTCCTTGGACCTCTGCTTTTGTAATTGACAATGGGATGTGAACGGGATCCCGGTTGGCAAAGACAACCAGGGCGTCGCAGCCATATTTGCTTGCATTGACGACAATCACTGGTGTTAGAGAATGTCAGAAGCAGAAGAAACCTGGAGAGTCTAGGCAACCCCCCGGATTCTAGATACCACTCATTGTGGCCCTTCGTTGGGACTAAGCACCCAGTCGCACCGGCCCGCATCGGGTGAGTCAATATCATCGTGGATAAGCGAAGTCAGGCATACAAAATCGTCTGCCAATAACTTTCCATCTGCGCCGGACGCAATGGCATCGTCAAGTGGGGAATGGAGGCGAGCAAGCTGATTCCAGAAGATACCTCAGCCCTGTTCGAGTAATTCAAGCTTTTATAGGACGTTGGTGGCGAAGGCAAGCCGAGAATCCGTCGACGACGAGGGACGAAGAAAGGGACTTGAGGGCGACAAGATGTTAGGGCAATGGTGGTCGACTAGACAAATGTTGAACAAGCGACTGAAGGACACATTCGTATGCAAGAGGTGTTGTGAGATGATTGAATGCTTCGCCTGCATTGACCCATGTCTTGACAGACATATCTAATGCATCTGAGTGCACCAGGTTATTATGCTGAATGGAGCAGTGTGTAAGGTTGCCCAAAGGCACAATCTGAGGCGTATTGGGTAGGAGCTGAGGGGGTGGGGGAGAATCTGAAAGTTCAACATGCGAATCAAAATGAGATTTCGAAGGGTCTTGGTAGGGTGGCACGAATCAATAAAGATTTGAAGAGAGGAAACGATATCTCCCGCCCGGGGTCTCTCATCGACTGCCGACCAGCAATGTTCAATAAATTCCCAACGACTGTCTTTGATTGGTCGGGACTTCGGCCGGCTGGGTTTGGCGCCATGGTTCAACTTTAAAACAACAGCGATATCTTGTGGTACTTCAGACCATGGATGTTTCCCGGACAATACCTAATAACTAGGTAAGCACCAGGTAATGTCCAGAAAATGAGCCTACATGAAGCGCCAGATTCCTAAAAGAATATATATCACTCTTTGTTGTGTGCTTTACTGCTACATTCGCATTGATGGAAAAATGTTCAAGAGCAGCCCATTGCAAAGCACCGGGTCGCAGTGTAGTCATCTGAAGATATCATAGAGCCTCTGGGATATCTCCTACCATGGAGGCAAGGCCAAAGTCGCTCAGGCACGCAGTGGAGTTTTGATCGATAAGTACATTGCTCTGTTCCATACTCAATCCAAATTAACATAATCAAGAGTTTCGCAGCAACTTACACAGGTCAGATCACCGTGAGCCAAGGGAAAAGAGTGCACTGTGAGACGATGTCGATAGGCACAGTTCGTAAATAGATTTACACATACAATACAAAAGTCCATTCGCGGTATCCGATAACTACTGGGTAGTCAGAAGTCAGGAAGTCCGAAGCTGTGCGAAAGACTCGCCAGCTGTAGCCGATGTGCAAGCATGAGTTGATCGTCACACTGCTTGCAGAAACCCTCAAGAGTGCCATTAGGCATCCATTCGGACACTAAAGATGTTCTTCCGCGTCTTTCGAAATCGTACACGAAACCTAAAAAAAGAACAATGTTGGGATGGCGCAACCTCTTCCATATCCCGAGCCCTCTGCTGATCATCCCACAATAGATCGCCAGTCAGAACAGGAACGGGATCACTGGTTAGTATTATGTACCATACCTTGTCAATTTTACTTACTCTCCCCTCATCTTCGGCCACCGCGAAATGGGATCGGAATGCCTTCACGGCGACCTGACCGAAGGCGTTAAAGTACAATACAGTGAGCGTGACCAAATGGCTCTGACCTCCAGTTGCGCTGATATAATGACACTTTTAAACGTCGCTAAAACCTTCCGCTTGGGAATAATGATTGTCTAGCTTCGTGATCTTGCCAGTGAGATTTAGCGCCGGAGTAACAGCATCTAACAGTCGTTGTTCGGGTCCTGGTCTATGTACAGATCAGCAAATGTTGGGGGCAGACTGAAAAATGAAAAAATGGCTAGCGACATACTTACCATCACACTTCAACAAGGCTTTAGAATATGGACTGTGGCGCCAGGGGTAGACCACACAACGTCGTACGGTAAATTCGGTCGCTAGAAAGGAGCAACCTTTGTTCCCACACCAATGCTTCACCCACTGCGAAGGTCTTTGCTGGCTCGTACACTGCATGTTGCACCTCCGCCACTCAACCAGCGTCAAAAACCAGAAAAAAACCATGAAAATGAGCGACCCAAACGACCCAATGTGCCAGTGAGTACGAGGAAAAGGAGGACGCACAGTGATGGAGACCCAATTCCGGTTCGACACGGTGCGCCTTCGCGTTACAAGTGTATACAGCCGCATGATGACCCACACGCTGACGCCAAGTCAAACGCAACGAAGTCGGGGTGCAAATGCTCTCGCGTGAGCTGCACGCCCAAATATTTAAGAGTCCTGCCTTTCCCCCTCCCGAACCTGCGTTCATCCAAATCGCGCGCGATCACCTCCACATGCATGGTCTCGACCCCAAGCAAGGCTCCGTCCTGCCCGACACGGGCTTCACACTTCCCCCACTTCATGGCGCAGACATCGACGAGCACTTTTACCGCATCGGCTATCGCAGTGCGCAACCGTGGCTATTCCTTGCGAAGCAACTCGCACAGGATCCGTTGCCCCCCAAACCCGAGTACTTTGACGTTCAGTCTGGTTGGACGAAATACTATCATCTCCCAGACGGTTCGAGCTACAGTGAACACGTCGCGTATCCGGAGCACGAGGGTCAGCCAGAGCAGATGCTCGTGTTTGACGTCGAGACGATGCCCCGATACCATCCGTATGGTATCCTCGCCTGCGCCGCATCGAAGCATGCGTGGTATTGCTGGATATCTCCGTGGTTGCTTGGTGAATCAGAAGAGGTACAACATCTCATTCCGTTCGGTGACCCTGGCGCACCACGCGTCGTTGTCGGACACAACATCTCTTATGACCGGCAGCGTGTCCGCGAAGAGTATAGTCTTGGGGGCACACGGACACGGTTTATGGACACGATGTCGCTTCATGTTGCTGTCAACGGAATATCATCCCATCAACGACCTGCGTGGATGAAACACCGCAAAGCGGAAGCGGCACGCAAAGAACAACGTGTCGAAGCGGTCGAGACAGCACTCGGGATCATGCATGATGCTGCTTCAGAGGAACAGTCCGAGGTTGACGCGGCACGGCGTGCTCAGTTACGTCGTTTGCGTGTTGAGATCGAAGAAAGTCTGCCTCAGCTTCAGGAGGACGACGACGACGCAGCCGACGCTGAACTATCGCAGAAGCGCTGGGAAGATCTTACCTCGGCGAATGCACTCGCAGATGTAGCGAAACTGTACTGCAACATCGATCTCGGTAAAGAAATTCGTGGCGATTTCATGACACGCTCGAGAGAAGACATTCTCGTCGACATTCAGGATTACCTTGGATACTGTTCCCAGGATGTCTACGTGACACATCAGGTCTACGGGCAGGTCTTTCCGGCGTTCCTCGAACGATGTCCGAGTCCGGTGTCATTTGCTGGTATCCTTACAATGAGCACGAGTTTTCTGACGGTCAATGGAACATGGGAAGAATATCTGCGGAACGCAGAACGGACTTACCACGAGCTGGAAGGCAGGGTGAAGAAACATTTGGTTGATCTCGCAGACGAGGCTAAGGGTATGATGGAAGACGGATCCTGGAGAGACAACCCTTGGCTTTCGCAACTTAATTGGACACCAAAAGTGGCGAAGAAATCTAGAGGTGTGTGCGACGATGTATGCTGTTTTCTGCACGTATGCGCCTTCGAATTGATTGAATGTAGCAATCAGGACCTACATTGCAAACAAAGGCACCCATCGACAAGCAGCCCGCATGGCTGCGGGATCTACTCAGAGATGGAGTCTTCAACGTCGCCAGCATAAACCGTATACTCCCGATTCTCCTTAAACTGTCATTCGATGGCCATCCTTTGCAGTACACGACAACGGAAAAATGGCATTTCATTCTTGACGGGAGGGTGACACGACCCCCCAGTGGAAGCTCAAGGAAGATTTTGACCCTTCTGGGACCCACTCACGGCGTTCCATATCTTGAGCAAGGTCGTCTGACCGCGTCAGACGTGTCCTTGGCACTAGCTATTTCCAAAGGGGAACGCACGCTGGAACTGGAAGACCGCGTTACGGGTCTAGCAAAGGCCCTCGCGGACGTGCAGGGTCATGAACGAGATCCTTGGTTACGACAACTAGACTGGAGACTGGTTCTTACGACTCCCCGCTCAAAGTCGGTCCAACCATCCACTGCCCGAATTCACAAACCCCAAGTTATTTGGCCGAAATGGTATTGGGACCTCGCAAGGCCAAAGAAAGATCTACTACCTGGCACGCTCGACATTACTGTCCGAAATCGCATTGCTCCAATTCTCCTTCGGCTGTCCTGGATGGGCCACCCACTTTTTCATTCTAGGGAACACGGGTGGACGTTTAGGGTTCCGGGTTTCATTGAATTTACCACCCGTGCGCAGCCGCTCGTGTTTTCGGATCCTGCTGATGAGGCGTTGTGTGAGATGACGCGCGGTGAGGGCAGTCGCCGTTTTCTGTTTTACAAGCTCCCACACAAGGACGGTGAGAGCGCTAACGTGGGGAGCCCGCTCTCGAAGACATTCATGAAATACGCACAAGACGGGACGTTGACAAGCCCCGGAGACGATGCTAAAGATGCGTTGGACATGAATGCGCAGTGCAGCTACTGGGTCAGTGCACGCGATCGAATATTGAATCAAATGGTTGTGTGGCAGCACGACCGGATCGACATGCAGTTTGAGCAGTCGGCCGAGCACAAATGGGGTATGATCTTGCCCCAAGTAATTACGATGGGTACCGTGACTCGTCGTGCGATCGAGAAGACGTGGTTGACGGCAAGCAATGCAAAGAAGAATCGTATCGGATCCGAGCTCAAGGCGATGGTTCGTGCACCACCGGGATATGCCATCGTCGGAGCGGACGTCGATTCTGAAGAGCTGTGGATATCGAGTTGCATGGGTGATGCCCAATTTGGTCTCCACGGAGCGACCGCCCTCGGTTGGATGACGCTCGAGGGCACGAAAGCTGCAGGGACAGACTTGCACTCCAAGACGGCGAGCATCTTAGGAATCTCGCGCGACCAGGCTAAAGTGTTCAACTATTCACGTATCTACGGCGCGGGAATGAAACATGCCGTGTTGCTGCTCCTCCAGTCGAACGCGGCGATGCAACCCGAGGAGGCAAAGAAGCTCGCCGAGAACTTGTACGGGTCGACCAAAGGTAAAAATACTCATCGACCTGACCTCTTTGGGCGGAAGTTCTGGTATGGTGGGACAGAAAGCTTCGTGTTCAACAAGCTGGAGGAGATTGCGATGTCTGAGCGACCGCGGACACCAGCATTGGGCTGTGGGATCACGGCAGCCCTCTCAAAGGACAACTTGCCCGCCGAATTTGGGGCGGACTACATGACCTCGCGGATCAACTGGGTCGTTCAATCGTCCGGAGTGGACTATCTCCATCTTTTACTCGTCGCCATGGACCATCTGACGCGGACATATGACATTAACGCTCGTTTCCTGTTATCGGTGCACGACGAACTGCGATACCTTGTTGCTGAAGCGGATGTATATCGTGCCGCACTGGCGTTACAGATCGCAAATGTGTGGACACGGTGTCTATTTGCGTTCAAGTTGGGGATGGACGATCTACCACAAGGTGTTGCGTTCTTCTCGGGCGTGGACATCGACCGAGTGTTGAGGAAGGAGGTGGACATGGCGTGTGAGACCCCATCACATCCGAGGGTTATTCCCCCGGGGGAGAGCTTGGACATTGTGGCGACATTGGCACGGACAGGCGGGTCCCTCTGGCGGGATGGAAGACCGATGGATAAGGGAGCTGTCCTAGATGGTGTAAACGGTGGTATCGCGGGATATTGGCAGCCGGATTGTCTGGAACATAGGGCGAAGAGTGCGGGGTTTTTGCGAGCGCAGGCTACGGATGAGTATGCGGAGGTAAGGCATCTTGCAAGGCAAGCACAAGGATGGCGAGCGACGCGCTGGAGAGGGGGTGGGAGAGAAAAAGGACGGGGACGGGGCCATGCAAATGCTGGTGTTGGTGTTGATAGGGATGAGTGGATGGCTATGCAGGAAGTGATAAGCAGTGGGCAATCTGAATTGATGGCGTGAGGTGGACATTTGGTTGAATTACTGTAGTCATCGTTCTGACTGTGAGGAACACTAATTTTACTGTACAAAAATCCTCGGCATTGATTATTCTAGACATATTTGCATGACAGCGACCACCTTTCGACAGACTCGATTTAGCTGTCTTTGAGTCGAAGACTGCGCAGCCTGACGTCACGGAACCTCTCTGACCACAGCCGATCGGTAGAACACCGGTGCAAGAGAAAGGCGCTAAACTGTGATGATTTCGCGGCCGACCACAGTCCGCGTGTTCCCGTTTACAATTCACTTCATCTAGTCTAGTGCACCTTCGCTAACTAACAACGAAAGGTTATTTCGACATTCGGACATGGCGTACGTTATTTGCAAACTGTTGATCTAGGCTGAAGTCGCTCTAGCGGTGCTGGTGCAACGGTAGCGCTGAACCTCACAGGAAAGATCACGAAGCTTGACGGCCAGTATTCCGAGGCAGGCGGGTTCAGTGATGTTTACAAATGTCGATATGCCAGCGCTGATGGTATGAGGGAGGTCTGTGCATCGACTGGGCTCAACAGCAGCGTATTTCAACACCTTCCATTAGGTTGCGGTCAAGGCGTTCCGGTTCTACTTCACGGTGACCGAAAACGAACGAGGAGCGAGTAAAACTGAAAAGGTGCTATATTTGCCAATGGTCGTCCATCCCGTTCCTCACTAGCCTGACTGGCAACCCATTGCCAGATGATTCGGAGAGAGCTCGGGATATGGAGGAGATTGCGCCATCCCAACATTGTTCCATTTCTAGGATTTGTGCATGACTTCGAAAGGCGTGGAAGAACATCCTTAGTGTCCGTGTGGATGCCCAATGGCACCCTTGGATATTTCTGCGAGCAGTATGATGATCGACTCATGCTTGCACATCGACTACAACTCGTGAGTCTATTACAATGGTCTTGTGTCTCTCTGACTCTTACGGCTGTCTGGTAGTTGGTGGATATCGCGAATGGACTCTCGTACTGTATGCTCGGTTCAATCTACGCCGAGGTGTCTTTGTTGACATCTTTGTTACAGTGCACTTGTTTCCCTTGGTCCACGGTGATCTGACAGGCGTAAGTCACCAAGAGATGCTTGGTCATAACTATGAGGGTTGAGAATGGAATAGACAAACGTGCTCGTCGACGAAAATTTTAATGCACGCCTGACTGACTTTGGCCTTGCTTCCATGGTAGGAGATATTCCAGAGGCCTTACGACATCTCCAGATGACTACCACACGGCCTGGTGCTATACGATGGTGTGCTCCTGAATGTTTTTCTGTTGATACAAATTCGGTGGGACAGCGTACCACCAAGAGTGACATATATTCGTTCGGGAATCTCGCTCTTCTTGTAAGCCTCCCCGATGTGCCATGTATTTGTCTCATCTACTCGGCAGGTGCTGTCTGGGAAACAGCCATGGTCGGAAGTACCACAAGATATCGCTGTTATTTTCCGGTTGCATCAGGGTGATAAGCCTAGCCGACCAACGGGCCGGCTGATCGAAGACGAACATTGGGAACTTATTGAACACTGTTGGTCGGCAGTCGATGAGAGACCCCGTGCGGGAAGCGTCATATCTTCACTAAAACGCTTCCTCGATTTATGCACCCCTGCTCAACCCCTTCGAGGTTTCCTCTTCGTCCCGCCTGATACCGCCATTGGGTATCCAGACTTCTCAACGTCTATGCGGCCTGATTTAGGTCCATACGCAGGTGTCGATCCTGTACTGGCGCCGTCTACATTAGACCCCCTGACCGCTGGTACCCTCCTCACTTTCGTGTTCAGGTAAGCTGGGCTGATCAGGCACTAGGTTTTATACCATATATGCCATCGCCACCAACAACACCCACGATCTTGCCCGAACCAGCCACAATGCCACTGCGAGACGTGTATGACCGATTCCAGTCGCCCGTGTCTCAGCATCAACGGGCACAGAGTCACGCGCATTCCGTGTTCACTAGACCTCACAGTCCTGACCAAACAGCGTCGTTGTATACTCCACCTATATTGCCCACCTTTTCTCTCGTCCGGAGGGAAAAAGTCCTCAAGGCAGTTTTTCTGCCGCGTGATTGTGTCCCACGCTTTCTGTCTATCTCTACACTCAATACTTTGCGGGACCGTGAAACATGTGGATTACTGTTGGGAAAAAGACTTGGAGACAGGTATATGGTGACAACAATGCTGATCCCTAAACAGCATTCGACGAGAAAAACGAGTATGATCGACGACGCCGAATTGGTGACGCAATTTACAGAGGAGCGTTCATTGATTACGCTCGGATGGGTGAGTTATACCTGTGTATATGATCCTCGCACTTAAACTCGTGATCGTCAGATCCTTACACACCCATCAAATTCATGTTGAGTCTGCCTATTTCTTCATGCGTCCAAGTCTCACTTGCGTTATTGCAAATCTTTTGTCAGATTATATGTCCCCAATGGATATGCATGATCACGCTATATTCCAGCGCGCGTTCCCCGAATCCTTCGTAGTTATCTGTGCACCAAAATCTCTATCAGGGTACGTTCCTTGTCGACTACTGACACTTGAGCACTGACAATTGCGATTTTTGCAACTTCAGAATTTTTCGACTGACGGATCCGCTGGGCCTAGATGTGGTCCTGCACTGTCGCGACGAGGGAGAATACCATCGACATCCGAGCCATTTTTATTCTGTACGTGCCCATTTACTCGATCTCTTCTCCTTTCTCTGATGATAGAGCCGATTGCTCACTTCTCGCACCCCCATGGTAATCGGATAACCCGGAATGATACATAAAGGAAGAAGCAGATGCTAGAGGAGAAACAAACAAGGGACATGTACGAGTGAAAGACTTGCCACTCGAAATCGTGGATCTGCGGTGATTTGTGAATAATATACTTTCTTTGTACACTGATCCAGTACCACACGTCCTTTTTTCATCCTACAAGTTTTGCCCCATAATTTGTTCTCTCTCTTGAACCACCACTTACCCCTTCCCCCATGCCTATGTGGATGTCTTACGCGGTTTTGTGGCCGAGATGTCAGTGAGCTTCGCGTGACTAGCAACAACCATAAGTGTTCAATTTTCTTTCAACTCTATTCGCATTCACGATGTCGGAAATGATACGTGCCATCCTGTGGCCTCTCGGGCAGTCGAACGCAGCGTGTAACGTTCCTGCAGAATGGGTAATACTTATCAGTGCACGCTCGAGGGCGCTCTTTGTTCATCTGTGATTGGGACCCTCATGCATCACTACTTTTACAAGTATGTCATAACTCACACCCCCATCAACTCAATCCTGGCTTGCCACCTGTATGTTACCTGCAAGCAATTCCCCTCTGTGGCACAACAGGATGGGATACGTACGGGATCTCGCACTTTTTCTTGAGAAGGAGACGGTTATCCTCATTAGTGGTAATACATACCGGGCATTTTCGCGAGTTTCCTCGACCCGTATCCCTTCCTTCAATTATCTTGTGGGACGGTCCTCGTGCCACCCATTGATGAGACGAAGATGTCATTCGGTCACACGGAGGAGGGTGGACTGGTCGTCTTGCCTACTCCAACAGACGGAAGCTTACTCTGGTGACATGTGTGGGTTGGCATCTTGGTTGTTGACATGAACGGTGGTTGTAAGTGAATGGTTATCTGAGACCGTCTAACTTGGACGTGTGTGGTTACTACCATAACTCCTTTAGTGCTGCTGGATGTTTGTAACAGTTACGTTGACCTCTTGCTGCATAAGAGATCACACATTTTGGCGGACACCATTATTGCCAATTCACTGGATAACTGTCATATATATATTGCTAGACGGGTAACAACTATGAGTACAACACGTGTGGAATAGGGAATAGTGTTCTTTCGGACCGTTCTGAGTGAATGACCGAGGGGAAAGGGGAGAAGCTTATCCTGATCACGATGGCATGTCGGAGCACCATAACATCCCACCTCACATTCAGTACCATGTCTCCAAACCGGTAACACAATCATCTCTTCTGCCTCCCATGGCTCCTTGGATGTTGTCTGCATTGATACGGCACATTCCACCACCCAGATGCTTTCCGACCCGCCCGATCTGCAGTGCTCAACCATCTGACCAGCTAGCCATACACCTCGACACTGCGCGCTCGATCCGTCAATGCACTCATTGCTGCCGTCATCTTAGCCTGATCGCGGTGCCCCTGATGGACCGTGTGGGTGGCCCAGGTACGTCCGTCTTTGTCCGTTCATACTGCCCGCACTGACCCATCTAGTATGTAGTCGGCATCCTTATTCCGACTCGTATGAAGTTGTAGCATGTGCGGCTCATTGCGCCATCTATCTAGTCTTGTCTCCCATCCATTGCTTTGCACTTTTAATCATACCCAATGTCATTCGGTTCAGCTTGGTCGCACCATTCGTCAGGTAGGTCTCGACTTTGACTCCGCCCCCCGTGGCTCTCTGGATGCTTTTTACGTCGATCCGGCACGTTCGGCAGCCCTTGACGATTCCTGACTTGCTTGACTGACCCTGCCTGGCCATTTGGCGGTGTACTTCGATGCTGCGTGCTCAATCTATCGGCGCACTCGTCGCCATCGCTATCCAGGCATCCCTTGGTACGTGGTGAGCCATTGTATGCGGCCATTTCGCTGCCCGAGTCGCCTAGCTGGTCGCTGCGCGTTCCAGGTGAGTATCTCTACCTCACGCTCTACCCACTTGCTGACATGTTGTAGCGCCTTCGTTGGCCTGGTACGGGCATTCTCATCGCTCTAGAACACTTCTGACAGATCCGCTCCGACTCTGGTACTTGCACGACACACGCCCTCATTCCCGCTTCAGTTCTACAGGCTCCCTCAATTCCGATGTTTCGGCGCCCTTCACTCACTTACCCTTCCGTCCATACCTACATCCTTTGACAACAGTATGTTTACAACTAGACGCTACAATACACTTCAATAACACTGGGAACATGACATCTACTGAGCCCTTATGCCCACTTCATCATCCCACCCCACTGATGACGGTATGAGGAGACAGAAGATAGCTGAGTAAAGGAGCAGACGATCCATCGAATGCAAGGACACTTATCTCTTCTGTATCTCGTTCTGCCTGGTCAAAGAATTCAGTGGCACCTGACATATGTGCGACACGAGCACATGTCGCATGGATTGCAAGCAGAAGTGGGTCGGGTGGTGGGGCACCACATTCCGTGAAGTCTGCGTTGAACTCAACAAACATTGGAGCGCCTTCAATGTTGCGGTCGTCACCCTTGAAGAGGTCGTGGATAATTTCTTCCTGTCCCTCGAAAAGCGTGCACACCTTGTAGCGGTGCAACTGTAAGGATGGTAAATTGGCATAGCTGACTAGTTTCTGAGTAGCACACCTTTTCAGTACGCTCAAACCACAGATTTAATTTGTCAAAAAAGTGACGGAGATCATACTGCAAAACGAGCATGTTCCAGACATGGTGAACACCTGCTTTTATGAAAGCATCAGCGAATTTCGAGAACCCAAATGTCTTCAATATGGCCAGAGCTCCAG
>JBBPJT010000340.1:0-28582 GCA_038088895.1 Xerocomus potaroensis | reverse complement strand
GCACTCCGCGCAGTCACTTGGCGGGCCAGCTACTCAAATGACGCTGAACCCTTTCCACTACGCTGGTGTCTCTAGCAAAAACGTCACTCTCGGGGTTCCTCGTTTGAAGGAAATCATTAACGTCGCCACGAACATTAAGACACCATCCCTTTCCGTGTACCTCGAGCCAGAACTCGCAGAAAAAAATACATTGGCGAAGAATGTAGAACAAGAGCTAGCGTACACATCGCTCCGTACCGTTACTGCTGCGGTAGAGATATGGTATGACCCCGATCCAACATCGACCATCATCGAAGAGGATTCCGTCTTCGTGGAGTCCTTCTTCGCGATTCCGGATGAGGAAATAGAGTCCAAATTGCACCTCCAATCCCCATGGCTCCTCAGGCTGGTGCTCGACCGTGCGCGGATGATTGACAGGAAGTTGACAATGGCGTACGTCGCCGGCCGGATTGCGGAGAACTTCAAGACAGACTTGTTCGTCATTTGGAGTGAAGACAACTCCGAAAAACTTATCATTCGTTGTCGCGTGCTTGGTGGAATGGATAAGGACGAAGATGGGATGGGGTCTGTCGAGGAGGACATCTTCCTTCGCCAGCTAGAAAATACGATGCTTAACTCCGTAAGCCTTCGAGGAGTACCCGGGATTCGCCGCGTGTTCTTGCAAGAGCACGACAAGGTCTTCCACAACGAAGAGGGCCTCATCAAGACGAAGAAGGAATGGATGCTGGAGACGGACGGTGTCAACCTCAAGACGGTTATGTGTGTCGAAGGTGTTGACTTTACGCGGACCTACTCGAACAGCTGCACGGAGATCTTCGGTGTGTTGGGTATAGAAGCTACACGGGCCGCCATCATGAAGGAGTTGCGTGGTGTCATCGAATTCGATGGTTCGTACGTCAACTATAGGCATCTCGCACTACTCTGCGACCTTATGACACACCGTGGCACATTGATGGCCATCACTCGACACGGTATTAACCGCGCGGACACGGGCGCTCTCATGCGCTGTTCCTTCGAAGAGACGGTGGAGATTTTGATGGAAGCGGCGGCCGTAGGGGAGAAAGACGACTGCTACGGTATCGCGGAGAACGTGATGTTCGGGCAAATGGCACCAATGGGAACTGGTGCTTTTGACGTCGCATTGGATATCGACATGCTCAAGGACGCCATTGTCGACCACCGTCTCCCAGTCCAGAACATGCTCGCGGCACACGTGGACGGCGGGATGACGCCAGGACAAGTCGCCATGACTCCGTATGATACTAACTCCCCTGCATGGTCAGAGACAGCTTTCAAAGGGGAATCAGCTGCGTTCTCTCCACTTGCTGTTCAAGGCGGCGAAGATGCGGCGAGTTTCTCATTTCTGGGATATGGACAAAGCCCACTCGGTGCCGGCGGGATGTCTCCAGCTGGACCCGGTTACAGCCCCAGTTCTCCGAACGCATACTCACCCACATCGCCTTATGTCCCCCAGTCTCCGTTTGGCGGTGCCACATCACCGTTTGGAACGTCCCCATACGCTACATCACCGTTCTACGACCGAAGCAGGGCAGCAACTTCGCCGACGTACTCACCAACGTCACCCGTTCTCAATCTCACCTCACCAGGATACTCCCCCACGAGTCCAAGATATTCCCCCACGTCGCCTTCTTTCTCACCAACGTCGCCCCGATACAGTCCTCAGTCACCATCGTTTAGTCCTACATCCCCGCGATACTCGCCAACCAGTCCGTCGTTCAGCCCTGCATCCCCAAGATGTGAGTATCTCAACTTTGTTTGCTACTGCGAACTTAGCCGACGCATTTGCAGATTCTCCGAGTACGCATCTTTTTCCTCTCCGTTTGCTCTGAATCACTAACGTTACTAATCCTCTCTGCTGCACTCATAGCCTGTAGGTTTCGTTACCATTCATTGCGACTAGTACTGATGCGATTGATTGGCAGCCCCAGCGCACATGTCACCCTCCTCGCCGAAATATTCACCCACTTCTCCGACATCACCTTCATCACCCAAATACTGTAAATTTTCAATTTGTCATAAGTTCGACGTATTCATCCTTTTGTAGCTCCCACTTCTCCTACATACTCCCCAGCCTGTGAGTAAACCGCTTCGTGATTTGCTGTCTTTATTTACTAATTCATCTAAACCACTAGCCCCAGCATACTGTGAGTATTTCATTGAATGTCTGCTTGGACACTTAACGGTTATCTTCACCAGCACCGGCCTCTCCAGCATACAGCCCGACATCACCACAGTGGTCGCCGTCTAGCCCTGCTCAAAACGGAACTGCTATGCGCTCTCATTCATATACTACATCTCCTTCGTGGGAGTAAGTTCCTTGCACTGACCTGTTCTTGTTTGTCGTCGGGTGCTGGCCCATGTCTCCTGGTGTCGCTGTGTGCCCGTTGTGATTGCTGGTTAAATAGTAGTCGATGCGGGCGTTTGGGCTGTCGGGATGTCATGGTATTATCTAGTTAGCACTTTAGTTCTTGTCTCAGTTGATGTCTTTGATTTCTTTATGTTTTTGTCCCATTTTCATGTCCAAGCAATTCCATGTAGAATAAGCACGCGATTTCTACTATACAAGTACAAGCTAAATTATTTGCCTGCATACCCCCTGAGCCAGCGCCACACTGTCCAGTATCAGAATGTCGTCCTTGGGTCTGTCGCGCCCTACCAGCAACACAACGCGTCCCGGAACCTCTGCTCGTCCACAGACTGCAGCATCGACCAGACACGAGGGGAGCTACGTGGTCGCTCTCCTCGAAAGTCGTGGCGTCGCCCACGAAGTGGGCATCGCAGCGATGGATAAAGACACGGGACGCGTCATACTCGTCCAGGTGAAGTCTGCACTACGTCTACATCATCGTCTGAGCGCTGAAACGTCTTTTAAGCTGGCGGATTGTTCGACATACATCAAGACGCTGCACCAGATGCATATTCATTATCCTTCACTCGTTCTTGTTCCCGATACGTTCGTTGCCGCTACGGATGCGACGTTGGCCTCTGCCGGGAAGAAGCCTCCGGTGACGTCCCTGTTGGTGCAGTATATCATGGAGGAGTTCTCAAACACACCCGTGGAGCCGGTCGCACGGAAGTATTGGAACGATGGGGGAGGTACGTGCGTTTCAGTTCAGAAATGATCCGGTTGTGATACCTAGTGACAGGGATGGACTTTGTCACGCAACTATGCGTCGAGAACGACGAGCGAGCTGCCACGCTCGTCGCCGTGTCAGACAAGTACAGCATATATGCGTCTCAAATTGCTGATATCAACGTGCGATAGGTACTATGCGCTTTCTGCCGCGTGTGCATTGTTCAAGTATGCCGAGAGTCGCTTGAATATTCGGTTTTCAGCTGGTTCACTTCGCATACGCTACGCATCCGTCGAGGGCACGATGATGATTGATCCCGAGACAGCAAAGAATCTTGAGCTAGTCAGGAATGTTTTGCGCAAGAAATCGTCGCACACACTCTTTGGGTGAGGTGCATTGTCTAATGTTTTTTCCGGTGGAGCTCATGAGGGTAGGGTTCTCAATCACACGTATACCGCGATGGCTTCTCGCTTATTGCGCACAAACATTCTTGCCCCATTAACAGGTACACGGATCTACCATGTAAACTGTTCGCCGCCAACAACCAGATGACTGAACGTCAAACTCTCTAGGCATCGAGGCTATCAATGCCCGCCTCGACGCGGTAGCAGGTTTTGCAACGTTTTCAGCACCGTACATTTCTATGCTAATTCTTGGGACAGAGCTCGTGCAAAATGAAGACCGGTTCTCTGAGATACGGAATGCACTCAAGCATCTTAACAAGCAAGACTTTGACAAGTTGATATCATCGGTAAGAGGTGCCCATCCCTGTCTTTGGCAGCACTTTATATGACACTTGATTGTTCAGCTGGCAACGTTCGAGGTTCGCCCTTCAAATTCCGCCAAGACCGCCGTGGCTCGTGTTTCCCAGATGCTTTCGCTCCAGAGTGTTATTCGGAGCCTGCCCTTCCTCCGGAAAGCACTTGCAAATAGCCAGTCTCAGCTCTTACAGATCATCCACGAGGTGTGTAAATGTACCCAGTGCAAATCCGATATCGTTCCACATCTCCCTCTTAGATGATTTCGGATAACAGGCTCGCGCTCATTGCGGACCTCGTTTCTGACTACTTGAATGACGCCATTGGTTCTAGCAAGGTGTGGACCACGTGAGGCGCCATGCCACTCACTGAGTCGTGTTATTTAAACAGGGTGGTCTCGCCGCAATCAACGCTAGAGTATATGCGGTGAAGGTGGAACTCTATGATGTAGCCTATCAAATTCGTAACGTTTTTTTAGGCCAATCGCAATCGTCTCCTCGACGTGGCACGGGAGACATTCAAGGAAAACGTTGGTGATATATACCAGCTGAATAGTGCATTATCGCAGAAGCACGATTTACCCATCACATTGGTCTACCAAGAAAGCGGTTTCATGTTTGCACTGAAAAAGGATGACTTGGAAGGAGAGCTTCCCGGAGGTTTTTTGAATGTGTCAGTACAAAAGGGAAGACGGCTGTTTTCCAGTATGGAATTGGTACGCAAACGCGCCACTGCTTCGAACACGATTTTTATGCTGTCTGCGTATAGAAGAAAATGAACGCCCGGATGAAGGATGCGCTAGAGGAAACCTTGATTCTCAGCGACAAGCAAGTTTCCATTTGTTCGATGCACAGACGGGCTGAATAATGCCTCCAGGATCATCCAGGAGTTAGTGAGCGAAGTTTTGTCGCATTCCGGTGCCCTATACACTGTGTCAGAAGCGGTAGTTACTTCACGTTCATCATGTCAAGGACGTTTCTTTTTGATCTCAGCAGGTAGCCCTGAGCGACCTCCTTTGGTCGTTTGCACACGTTTCCATCAGTGAGTATCGAACTTCAATGCACGATTGGTGCTCAGAAATGGGTCTTCATCATAGTGAGGAACTATGGTAACATTTATATTGTTGTCGTAACTATTGCAGATTGATGTGCTCTACCCGGCTAGTCCGACCCGAGTTTACGGGTACGCTTGCTGTCAAATCGGGTCGTCATCCGATCCTTGAAACTGTGAATGCTGCTGGGACATTGGTTGCCAACGACATCTACTGTTGTGACGCTTCTCATTTCCAGATCATCCAAGGTCCAAAGTGAGTGGATGCATCCATCTGCAATGAAATAACTTAGTCTTTGTCAACAGCATGTCGGGTACGCCAATCAATGGAAACAGTACATTTTCCAAACACATTTTTAGGGAAGAGCACGTACCTTCGTCAGACTGGTCTCTTGGTGATCATGGCGATGTGTGGTTGTTTCGTTCCCGCTGATTATGCAAGCTTTCGGTGAGTGATCCTACTTCCAGTGAGTCTATGCTTCCCAAGCTGATACGCATTTGTAGTATTCATGACGCTCTCTTGTCTCGTTTATCCAATGATGATGACATGGAGAAGAGCCTGAGCACATTTGCGAACGAGATGACTTCTTGTGCGATGATATTAGGGAAGTGCGCTTGCTTTCCAGGAATTTGTACTTATACTGGGCTCAGGTCTCGCTACACCCCGAACGCTCGTCCTTATGGACGAACTGGGCCGCGGTACTTCTCCTTGGGAAGGGGTGGGGATTGCGCACGCCATAGCGGAGGAACTTATCAAGATAAAGGTGATTACAGGATCAAAACCAGACCTTGCTGACTCGCTGGATTTAGTGCTTTGCGTTGTTTGTGACGTCCGTCGAGTCTTCTTCTGAATACCCATTGCCGTCTCAACTATTCCTTTAGTCATTTTAGGGAGTTATCAACAACGCTCTCTAGACAGCCTTCGGTAGTGAAGTAAGGGTTGAACTTGAGCACCAAACAATGGACAATCATCCGTCTTTTTTTCTTCTAGTCTACACCTCTCCGTTCAGGTCAGCGATTATCGTTCTCTCCAAGCCTCATTTGCAGATTTCCTGTTAGCGTACACGGAAGTCGGCATCCAACATTGGCATGGTATTCAAGTACAAGTATGGTCTCTGTAAGTCCTGTCATGTATGAACTCTAATTTGGTCTAGGATCATGGACGGCATTCCCGAAGACTTGGATCATTATGGTTGGCCCGCACCCATAATAAGTAATTTTTGCTTGAATGTTGTTTGATCAGGACTCGAACTCGCGCGACTTGCGGATCTTCCTAGTGATGTTATAGAGGAAGGTAAGCGAGTAGCGATTGCTCTGGCAGACCTACACGCAAGAGGGGAGGAAGAAAGCGAAACGACGATCATGGCGGTGCGCCGTCGTGCCGTTGTAAAGGTATGTTCCGTGAGCGTCCGATTCCCCGCTATCAAACCAAATGCCGCATTTTCGGACCTTGGTGGGTAACTCAAGCTCCGCTCTCAACTCACACAAGCATTGGATCACTCCACACTCCCCGATGAGGAACTGATAGCATACCTCGCTCGATTTCAGAAGGACCTTATCCGGGTTTTCCACGAGTTGGCCTTTTGATCAAATCACATTGCCTGCTTTGTTCACACACGGTGTTTTTGCAATTCATATTTTTGAAACGTCTGGTGGTGGAATATACCATTTTTATCGTTATCACGAGCCAGTGCGATGCGGGCAATTGATGATCACAGCATCAAATCCAGTGTCATGCAGCCAAGTACTCTGACATTTCAGGTTCTCAGCCGGGGATATCCAGCTCAGCCGCAGACACACCCACGTTGGGTTGAATCCGTATCTACCTGTGGAATGTTCTTTGGGTCACACCGTGTGTTCCCCTTCTATAGTTGCACTCTAGAATAAGCCATCAGTCCTCTTTTCTCAGCAACTCGCACAACCAGGCGATGGGCAACTGCGTTTCATGTGTCCAGACAACTAAGAGCAGCCATCAGGACCATTCCGAGAAAGTTGCTACGTTACCTCTCCGCGAACCAACGCTCTCGTTTTGGACATTCCCTCCATCCTCTATCGCCACTCACCTCTCCAGTGAAAGTTTTCCTACTCACGCAGACGTCGGTAAGAGGACCTTATCTCATAATCGCACCTATGCTCGTTGCTTATTTCTCTGCCACCTTGTAGTCATCATTGGTTCTGGGATATCCGGTGCATCGTTTGCGAGGACCCTGCTTGAAATTGATCACGGTTGGAATGACGACAGTGACCCACTTAGCATCGTCATGTTGGAGGCACAGGAGACTTGTTCTGGGGCGACCGGCAGGTGAGTAAGCCACACTCGATTGTATAGCCCATATGAAAGGTGAGATAATGATCAGAAACGGAGGACACATCAACCCGCCCTTGTTCCACGATTATGAGGAGTTGAAACAGAGTTTTGGAAAGACTATGGCGCAGCAGATCATACGGTTTCGAATTGCGCATCTCGATGTGCTCGCTGAGGTTGCGGCGTCAGAGGCTAGCGATGCTGACTGTCGGGAAGTGGATTCGGCAGACGTTTTCTTTGATGAACCGGTTTTTGCAGAGGCAAAGCGCAAGCTGAAAATTTTTGAGGAAGATATGCCAGAAGAGGCTAGCCAGATCTGTGTTTGGGAAGGAGAAGATGCTCGAAAGGTGTGTTGGGTCATCAGCCCATCGGCGCGTGTGACCGTTTTGAATGACGGCATTGTTAGAGATACAACCTGTCGTCGCTAGCGATTGGATGCATCACCGCGCGCGCAGGTGCGGTGCATCCATATCGTTTCGTCACGAACATTCTCTCCCGGCTAATAGACGAACATCCAAAGTTGTGAGCGTCATTCCTGGTTTGCCCGGCTGACCAATAGTTGACTAACACATGACACAGCTTCCGACTTTTCACACAAACACCGTGTACGTCTATCGCTGAGCCTTCGTCGACGAATCCGTTTTACACCTTGACAACGACTCGTGGACGATTAACTGCCTCTCATGTCGTCCACCTTACGAATGCATGGGTTGGTGGCCTTGTTCCCGGACTTGCAGGCCTCGTGTACAGAATTCGAGAGACGATGAGTGCTCAACGGCCTGGAAGAGCCCTCGAGTTCCAAGCGATCGGAAATAGTGAAGCCAGGAAGAACCACGGACAACGGTCTTACATCTTTTATGACAGCCCCGAGCAAAAGGGCTTCGACTATCTCACGCAGCTCTCGGGCGGAGAACACGAACTTATGTTTGGTGGTGGTCGTGAAGCGTTCCTAGATATAGATGTCGGAGACGCACAGGCTTGTGGTTCTGCCTCGAGGGGTATGTATGATGTGCACAGCGCAGCACATGTATCCGGAGCGCTTCCCGTCTATTTCGGAGCTGCCAACTGGGGAGCCGAGGGAATCTCCGCCGCTGAGACTCTATTGGACGATAATACCCAACGACAAACCCAACATTTGTGGGCGGCCGGGAGAGTGAAGGCGCTCTGGAGTGGTGTGCTGAGTGTATCCGTGGACGAGTTCCCCTGGGTCGGTCGGATCCCTAGGGCTATTTCAGGTCGGCGGTCGCCTATACCGGGTACGGTGGTATCGGAAAAGGACAAGAGAGTTAGAACGTCAGATCCTGGGGAGTGGGTTGCGGCCGGGTACTCTGGCGAGGGAATGGTGCATGCATGGCTATGTGCGCGAGCGTTGGCCTTGATGGTGTTGGGGCTTGACAATGCGAGGGATGTGGAGACCGAGGGACGCTTTGGTGTGGGGCAGACTGTCGAGGAGTGGTTTCCGGCGTGTTACCGGATCAGTGTGGGACGATGGAGAAATGCACGGAGAGAGTGGAAGAGGGGGTTGAGGGGCGGGGGAGGGAAGGTCGCGGTACGAGGAGGAGGAGGACGGATGAAGATTTATGATGGGGTCCAGTGAACCGAGTTACGCTTTGGATACTTCGTAACTGCCTAGAGCACGGCTTTTTCATCATACGCTTCATCAACGAAAGTCAGTCACTGGAGATCAAAAGAAGAAGTGACTGGCAGTTCACCATGGGGGCCCACACCTTTATATAAATCCCTATGACGCTCGACTCTGCATTTGCTGCTCGCTCTCCACACGACGAACAGTTCACAGTTCAAGATATCACTTCAATGCGAGTTAGAGAACCATGAATTTGCCTACCTGTCTTCTGCTTGTCGTACGGTTGCTCGAATTATTCCCGTGCGGCGCTCGCTCTGCATAGGACGATGAGGATTGTGAAGATCAACGGTCCTTTATGTACGTCTCGGCGTTGGATTTTATACCTTTGAGCTCGCTTTCTGCTCAGTTTCTTTCGTGTTCTGTAACAACTACGCTACATATTATGACAGCGTAGTTGGGTGATTTTTTCCTATGCGACCTTCGACATTCAACAAGTAGTAGCTAGCATAAGGAACGGAGGCCAGAACAGAATTTGCTCGTATAAGTGGGCCGCGATCATTACCAAAACAACACGATGACCCGAGCCATGTCCTGCTACCGGCTTTCGAGCGTCCAACTGCTGTTGTTCAGTGTCATAGTATCCGCTTCTCAGCGAACAAGTGATTTTTAAAAATTTTTATGAATTTTTTTGGGATTTTGGTGCAACAAGTCCACACGAGCGACACATCCCAACGAATACTATCTACCGACAATACATCGTCACCATCACATACCTGAGCTCGTATCCCATGCAGGTCATGTCGTGTTAGTACGTGCCAAGGATAAATGCAATCCAGTACCCTTCTAGAATCACAGCGATGTCCCGTCCAATTGACAGACAAGGAAAAGCCAAAGCCTAGTTGGAGAGTCGAGTCACGACGAGAGAGTGATGAGGTTGCAAGTGCGAGAGTCGAGCATGAACCAGAGCCGAAACTCGTATCCCATGCAAAGCCGAATCACGCTTGAAATGTCCATTCTTCGGCCGGCTCCAGAATAGGACGCAAGCATGCAAGGACGCGAGTGCCACTATTCCAGGTTCGCACCATTGTCCCATCCCGATCGACAGACAATGGGAGACAGTGACGAACCGAGAAGTCAGATCCAAAGTGCTGGACGTGCATGTATGAGAACCAAGAGTTGAGCGAGACGTGCTGACTCGGGCCAATGCGGGAGAGAAGGAAGGAGGTCGACGGACACACAAGAGATTTCCGCCATAGCAGTTGGCGCTAAATCATCACGGGGTGTGTCCGGGGAGGAAGTGAGGAGAAAGGTAGGGTTGGCCAAGGAGCGTCGAGATCGGATCGAGGTGGTTCGCAAGTGTGTGGGTGTGCATCGTCGATGGATCGTCGGGTTTTGCATCGTCCCATGGGGTTATTGCTAATTTTCTGATTTTTTTTGTCGTTTTTTGAGATTTTCTGGATTGTGTTGTGTCAGAAGACGATTGCGCAGAGCAATCAGACAACATACAGAAGATAGTGGAATCAAAGGGGCCCAGTCGGTTAGAGAAGCAGCAATTATGGTATTGAAGACAGCGTACCTGATTTTTTTGAGCGTTTTCGCTGTAGTGAAACAGGTGAGGATTAGAGCGTTGAAAGTCGGGTTCAAACAACATACTTGTTTAATACTGAGTCCAAAGGAAAGACAAGAAAAAAAGAAAGACTAAAGCTGTGTTGCGTCAGATATCAGTGGTCGGCGAGTTGTCGAGAAAACTTGGCACGAACAAAAAAAACAAGGAAAAAAAGGAAAAAATCAGTGATTTTCTATTTTCTGATTTTTTTGGGGGTGTTTTGCGGATTATTAAGTTTTTTCGGGGTTTTTTTTTCCTGGTGGGACTCGTAAGTGTTGGGGGACCGATAGTAAAAGCCGACCACGCACCATGAACATGAAGCCAAAAAGAATAAGAACAGAATGAAAAAAAAAGAATAGGAAAAAAGGGTATAAATGACGAAGGGATCTTCGGAGCCAGCATGGGATTGACTGCAATCGACAACGAACGCCCGGTGACCTCAACGTTCGCTGTCCTGCATCCCCGTTTGCACAAGGTTCAACACGATATTCACGGCCTTGGTGATGACATCGAGAGCACCAGAACGAGTGCTCCAGTGGGTCACCATTGCCGAAGCATTGATAGGCAACGAACACTCATGTGACCTTGACAATACCACTGATTGCATGGCCAATCTGTCCAGGCTGGTGTTTGTGGGGCAAAATGCTCTACCCTCCACTCGTCTTGTTAGAGTAGAGGGGTGCACTGTTGGAACCCAACGGGCTACAGGAAATTGAATGATGAAAGCAGCACTCAGGATAAACAATGATACTCACATCCAGAGCGATCCACCAGATGCCTGGAAGATGTAGCTGCAACGCAAGCAAATCAGTGCAATACAAAAAAGATATTGCACGGCGTGAACCAACCCTGCGCGACGATCAAATGGGCATCCTCCCGGTACCCAGAGGGTGCCGCAACGCCATTGGATGCAATCTGCGCAGCGTAACACGCAGAATGCAAGAAGGAAGGGAAAGAAGAGAGGAAGAAAAAAAAAAGGAAGGGAAAGAAAGGAATGAGTACAGTTGGGCGAGGAAGCATCCTTTATACTCTTCAGTGTGTCAGCCGCATTTCAAGGTCTACATTTGGCTCGGCGGCGAACCGGCGGAGCACCACTTTCAAGATCCTGCGGCTGACAGTTGCTTGGGTCGCTTGGGCCACGGAAACAAAGGTACCTGACCTGAGAACGCATACAATCGGCTATCAGAAAAAGCTAACCTACTAACTAGACGAGACTACAAAATGAAAATATAATTTGGTTCCGAAACGAGCCGCACTCACCTCATCTCCCATTTACTTGCTTTTACTTGAGACAACTAAGACGTGACTGAAATGGATGCCTCGAATATCCCCGATACATGTCTTCTACGAGTGCCACTTCATGTTGGAATCAGATATGCATTCCGCACGATGCACACCCTGTGATCAGGTGGATCTCAAACGCTTTACCTGCATTCGCGACGACAAAAGCAAAGCCTTTCGAATTCAACAAAGCCAAACAACCATTCAGATTCAGATTCTTTCCCTTAGTCGACAAAAAAGTGTCCATAAATGCCACGCCGACGCGGCGAGTTTTGTTATACCACCCCCATCTCATCTTTCTCGCGTCCTCGAACACCTCAACACCCATCCTTAAACGCTTCCCCTCGCTAATTCGCTCAAAATGCACACTTTCTACATCAACTTTATCGCTTCCACTCCGATGCAACATGTTGTCAGATGTATTCAGCTGAAACTTTTGCAGCGGATTGTGAGATTTCGATTCTCTACCAATCGTGATGAATGGGATTATCACGCGTTACTGTTGACGATAAAAATGCCATCTTTGGCATATGTCTGGTCAGATTGTCCGTCGGACCTTGTTCAATTCTTATAGACGCGTTTTTTGATCTGGCAAAGAAGAGGCTGTAGACGCGAAACATGCGCATGTAGATGTGCTGTTGGTGCTTCCTGCATGCTGAGGACAAAGATCCGGCTGTAAACCGCTCGCGACGTCCCGTCAGTTGCTCCTGAAATACCACATCTCCACCAGCTGACCATCATAATCAGAATCTGCGAGGACGCTCTTTCGAGTTCCGGAGGTTACCTTGCACGTGCGCAAGTCGAACGAACCTGCGATTAGACTGTACGCGTCGTTCGAGTTTCACACACGACGAGGAAACCTAGGTATTGTAAGTCGGTCCTGGTAGCAGCGTGCAATAAACTTGACTGATTGACTGCCGTGTACCGTAGACCCAGACGGCGGGGATGGGTTGGCTATGACCCTTGTATTTTGGGATGGCGTAAACTCAATGCTTTCCAGACTCTTCTCATGGTATTTACCGCGAGTAGCCTCAACTTAGCCCGGGGCTCAGTTGGGCGGATTCGTGTCCTGTTCCCGTGCCCTCAAAAATTGTTGTGCTAGACCGTCGTCGTATTCGCGGTGCCATACTGCTGACAACCGTTTCGGATCTTGTCGAGAAGTTCGTAGTCAGGGCCACAGACATGCGCTGTCGGGTTTGTTGCACAGTAACCTGTAGGCACTGAGAATAGAGCACCGAACAAATGGCACCAAACATAGCACAGCGAGGACGCCCCGCCACTGGCGACACCGTCTAGCATATCTGGCAAAAGAAAACACACGCTCGGAATAGCTCGACTGCCATACCTGTCGCAGCGTTGTGCATCGTCGAACCCTTGACATCCGACGCACCAGGTCATTTGATGGGTATCTATCACCCGTTCATTCCTACCCGATTCCCCCCGACGGAGTGGGGAATGATAAGATGCCTCTGCCCCATCTGGGTACCTTGTCCGCCACCCAAGCTATCTAAATATACGCCGCTCTGCGATTGCACGGCCGAGCCAATGTCACCCTTTACTTGTATCACTAAGCTCTACGTCCCTGCGACATTATGAGCCTAGACTTGTGGTAACCTTTTGCTCTACTTTTCCTGTTTACAGAACTGTGACTCGCCCCACGGAAGTAACGGATTTCATGACTGTTACGGTCATTTCCAACGGGCATACACCATCATCAAATGCAAACTAAGAGGGCACGTTCGAACGTGTGCGATAGTATTGTAAACCAAGAGGATCAAAGCACGTATGTATGAGCATGCTAACATAAAGGGCTCATGACTGAGAAACTGTGTTATGTCCAGTCGGACCTCCTAAAAATCGGACCGGCGGTTCCGTAACAAGGCTGGTCCGGGCCGCATTGAGACCTTGATTCTTCTGGGGTTGCGGCCGCGAGGAATATTTAAGCAACGCGAATTATTTTGATAGAGATATCATTGTTTGCCGTCGAGAAAAACTACCAGACAGCTGAGCTGAAAATGGTTCGTGCTCGATTTCCCGGAGAAGAAGTGACAGCGCGTCGGTAGTTGATTATTCAACTAGCTGACAGAACCCTTAGCTATCGCACGTGATGTGTATGCCAATGGTCGGTCAAGAGGTCAAGAAAAACTAGTTGTTTCCGATGATTACCATCATGTCGTATTCTTGAATAAGAGGGTAGACGTCCTCGTGTAGGCTGTGGAGCAACAAGTATCTCTTTGGACATGGGTCATCTACCGCTCATCCGAGTCCACAATGTTGGCACACCGGTCAATCTCAACAACTCTTCTGAACATGTCGTTCAACTGCGTAAGTCAACCGACTCAGATTTCAGTTCGTTTGTCTCCGTAGCACCAGTCCAAGACTCTCTCGTCGCACGACTCAGATAATCACAGTTTCGTTTACTTTGATCAATTCACGTCCAGTCCCAAGACAGCCATGGAACGCAGCAAAAGAGACGTGTTCGATGAACTTGAGCATCAGGACGACCCCATGTACTTTCTCGCCCTATCTCAGGCGTGCGCAGTCCAACGCTCTTCAGGGGAGAACACAGTGTCAAAGTCGCGCCAAGTCGTTCTCGTTCTCGTTTTCGTGTCTCTTTACCACAGCGGCTAAGCGCTAACGGTGCCTCACCGCCCCACTGACACCTTCATCCTCTCAAAACTACCGTCCACATCGTCGGCCTCGCATCTCGTCCAGTCTCATGTCGCTACTGTCGTGTCGGGCAGGCACGGGCGGATGACACACGGACCCACGACGCATTCATCCGGCTCGTCTTCTGCGCCAAACAACTATTTCTGGTTCTCAGGCATCTCGGTCAAGCATGACTCACTATTTGCATCACACCCTTATATCCCGCCCATAGGTGGCCCCGGGTTTGCAGGTGACCGTGGCTCTGACCATGGTTTCTCAGATATGCTTGAGCAAGAGGAGACATTCGGGCTGATAGATCCGGTTGGCTTTGGACCAGCAGCGGAGAGAAGGATAGAATCCACAACGCACACACGGCACACCAAGCCCATGGGCGTCACGCCTGCCGACAGGTCCGAATGCATCACACGTGTCCTCAATGAGGACATGGCCAGTCTCTGCTATTTCTCGATTTTCTGAAGGTCAGCAACTGGGAGATTCGGCCGCATTTACCTCCATCGATAATACTCTTACGGCACCGGACCCTGTTGTATAAGCACGGGATCTCGCTCAACACCCTCTGTGCGCGATGTGAACCGCGGATTCCCACCCGAATCTGCTCCAAGGTAGCTTGTCGGTCGCCCAAGACGCGCACGACGGCATATTCGGTGTCTGGCTCGGCGAAGGTATCAAGCGCGAAAAGGGGAGCTACTACGGATCTGGCCAGTCGTCCGTTCACCCTTTACTTGCGTGCGTGTCTCCCAGTCGTGTGCTCATGTGTAGGCCAAGTTCCTGTGGCGGTATGAGCCTGTTGCGGATAGGGAATGGCAGAGCGATGTGGTGGTGTATACCCGGGCGGGCAAGAGCGCTTACGTGGCACTCTTTGAGCAGTGCTTTCTCTCCTTTGGTGGTGGGTATGTCCCTCTTTTTCTTTGGGTTCGGAGTGTTCATTAGGAGGAGATTACTTGACCACCGCACTTGGAGGTTGGGGGTTGCGCGGACAACATCACCCATTTGGTCATCTAAATCATCGTCGTGCACTTGCTCTCCATTCCATGACATAACCTTGACTCTGAAGTTTTGAAAGACGAGACTCTCAAATGTGTTAGACTTAGGCGTCTCGCTGCGTCTCTACTCGTCGCGTTACTCGTCGCGTACTTAATCTTCGCGTTTTCAATCCCTCGCACCTCAGCGTTCTCCATCATCGGTGACTGCTGAGTGATACTTCGCCTAGCTCGTACACAATATTGGTGCATAACCCCTGACCCAGTAAACATTTTGAAGAACATTTCCAGGTAGCTTGATCTTTTTAAAAAAAGTCACCACTGCTATAATATTTTCCTGCACTGACTGGACATCTCCCTTGATTCGACAAGCGCTATCTGGATCCTTTTTATGCAGTCACTCTCGCGTCCGTCTGCAAATCGCTTCTTATCGTTCAATCGTTCATTGGACACTACTTCGTGGCTTCCATTCTGGAGTTGACTCAGACCATTCAACTCAATAGCTATATGACTCGTATGTTCAAGGTTCGCCGGCCTTCTTGCACGTGAATCGTTCTTGGTTCTCTCCCCAGTCGTTGTCCTCACCGCTGTCGGATATGATTATAGTGGGTGACATCTGTTTTACGCGTCAGGCGTACTCCCATGTCCACGGTCATCACACTTCCAAATGAGGTGTTCCTCCTGTCCATCCGCATGACGCGTGTGTTTGACATGATAGGAATTTTCTAGATCGAATACGTTTGGGCTAGCGAAACCCATTCTTCTGGGAACCATCTTTCCCGACATGGTTACAGAAACAACCTTGGACATGGATTCTCTGTGCTATTCGCTCTTGGTTGTATCTCACAAGTTTCTTTGATGCTGCGCCACAGTTAAGAGATCCTTCTGGGTTCGTTATTTCGGGCTGGGTTGTGTAATGTATGTCTGGCTAACAAAACACTGCTTGGTTTTGATCTAGTCTCTAACTAGAACGTTTATGCTCGGTGTTCAAACAATGTCAAATGACTGGTTTGACGAGCTGACCAAGTCGGAACTTCTTTCCTAACTGGCCCTCCTCAGGTGATCTGGATGCACAATTCATTTATAGGGCTCACAGCTTCGATAGATATGTGTCAATAGTTAGTTGTGTAGGGTTGATCTCATTCAAACAATTGTAAACATGCTTGTTTACCATAATGCTCTTGGTGTTTACACTACATTGAAGGCAACACACTTCTCATTTTCGGCGCTTGGGGTATCTGGACTTTCATGGTTGCCGCAGGCTACAAGGTCCCACGTTCATATTCAGCGGGGTGAATCACGTTGGTAAGTGCGGTGGTGATAATACCTCGTATCTGGGCTTTGTTGTATAATCGATCAATGCTCATCCTCGACGCTCTCCTCACACTCTACATGATCGGAACCTAGTCTGTTGCATAATATTCACTATCTGTAGTGAGCTTGTAAGTAAGGAGGACCGCTATTTCCCCCACACATAACTGAGCCGTTTCAACCATCATTTAGTGGCTACAGCTCAAGTGTTCAACCTTTCGGTGTGCATCATGCGATCCGCTTTCCCTTTGTCGGGCCTGAAGCCTGCAAGACTAGAGCAAACCAGGGTACGCGATTGGCTACCAGACAAAAACTGCTTATTAGCCAGACGAGAACCTGAACATGCAAATACGTTAGGAACGAGTTTCGTTTCTGAAGTTGACATGATATACTCAGAGTGTTAGGCAAACGAAATATTGTCCAGTGTCGGGATAGTGTCGCGCCACGGTGGTGTCGTTGGCAAGTATCAGAAGCAGTGGCCGATGACAGTGGTGTTAGATAACATCACGTGTGACCAACCAGGCCAGGGGAAGGAAGTGAAGTCATTGGACCAGCGCGCAAGTCAGTTGATACTTAGTAGTCGTGCGCATTGAGCAAGTCAAATTCACACGAACTACTTTCTACATTCTTGATAGGACGACCTTCAATCTTCCCTTGGTCCCTTCTGTACCCCGCCTCCCCCCCTAACACTAAGCATCCCCGGGCATATGTCGTGGGGTCGGGCCTTCGCTGAGTCCGAAAAGTTTCCTGCACTATGCTTACCGAGTCGGTTGGCTCGGAATAGTACTTCCACCTCGGTGGTTTCGCTGGAACGATATCCTTCACCGACCTTTTTAATCCTGAAATCGCTTTAATGAGTCACATACCCTCCGGATCCTGCCTTGTTTCTCCGATGCCCTCAACGATTATGGCTGCTGAGGTATGTTTTTGATTGCTCCGGTCGAAAAGGTCATAATGCGATACGTTTGGGAATGCAAAACCTGGATTGCACTAAGCATTTCACCTCCATTGTCCCTTGCTTCGTATGAGATGGATTTTGGGCTCAAAAGTTCTGCATTATGACCTTTTCTACTCCACATCGTAGCATGACTCCTTTTTTGAGTCCTTGTAGTAGCTATTCGTTCGCAGTATGGTTACCGGAGTGCTCGTTCGTCAGATGGCCCTGCTTGCAAATTATCATTAGAACCTCAGTACTCGTCGTCTCAGCAGCTCACGTACCTAGCATTTCTCCGTTCAAATGGCAGGATGAGCCGAACATGAATCCCCAATCCATCCTTTGGTCCAGTTCACCCTCTCCAACAAATCTTTCATCTCCTCCCCAATCTCGCGGTACGGGATTCCAAGCTCTGCAAGTACCGCGCGATAGACGCAGAGCGAATGTGCATGTTGTTCCAAGCTGCGCACCCCATCGTCAACGAGCCATTCTGGCACCGGTCTAAGGAGCAGGAATTTCGCCTTGCGGTACCGCTTCAGCGTGCTTTGAAAGGTGGGATGCTCCATCAAGACGCTCTTCTTCTGTCGCGCCTGACGCTCGTCTGTTGCAGTCAGGACCGCATATACGATCGGATCTATGCCCGACCGGTCACTGAGGATGAAGATCTTCTCCTTCGTCTCGCCTAAGCTTGCTACCCTTTCGCAGACCTCTTCCTCCCTTTCCTGCTGTGCTAACCTGATAGCACTCTGCATCTCTATTTTACCCACGTCTTCCCTTGTAAAACCTCGCGCTTTCATGACTTGACGTGCCACTTCTGTGATGTAGCACCATGCAGGTAGTTTCAGGTATTGGGCGAGTGCATTGCAAAGTGTCGTCTTTCCAGTAGAGGATGGCCCGACGACGTATAGCTCCAGCATAGGCGATTGGTCCGTCATCCTTGCGGGTGGTGCGCTTGGTCGTGTTGCGATTCTACTAATTGGTAGGTGGGAACCTCGATAGGCGTTCACTCTTCTTCGCCAACCTAAATACGCAGCCCAGGTGCCATCGAACTCCAACCATCTCTCTTTGAAAACATCGTCCACAGCACGGTTTTCAAGCATCTATGCCATATACCCTACTCGAAAGTCCTCCTCAAGACCAAGAATCATGGCGCTTCACAATTCCAGAAAACCATCTCGCCCTACCAAGGAGAAGGGGTAACAGGATCTATGGAAAGTTCCTCAAGTTCACCGGAGATGAGATCTCTTTGGAAATCTCTCAGTTTCCGAGTAATCGAATCCTCAGAAGTGACGATCCAGCAAAGTTCCTTCTTGTCTCCTTTGAAAGACTGCGTTTTCCGGATGCTGGTCTACGGATCACAGCAGAGTACATCGGTCGAATGATGAAAGCCGGCGTATTTCTCAATGGCACGCAGTATCGATTCCATCACCACAGCAATAGCCAGCTGGTGCGTACTGGGTACTTTCCTATCTGCCGACGCTGATAGCCCAGACAGCGAAGCAGAACGTGTTTTATGCGCGAAGCAAATAACGACACCGAGCTCGATAACAGGATCTGTGTATTAGGTGACTTTGGGCGAATAATGAATGTTGCTAAACGTGACTGAGACTCCCGTCGTTTCCTGTGATGCGTTGTCTAAGCACTGGTTTAGGAGCAAAGGGAGTCGGCCTTCTCTTTTCTGCTGCAGACCTCGATATCCAATTAGATCCCAAATGGATAACCGACATCGATGACATCGAGAATGCTGATACAATGTTTTCCGACGGTTGTGGACTTATGGCGAAGCATTGGGCTGTCCAAGTCAGAAGCAAAACGGATTATATTTCGCAACCAGCGTTATGTTCCATGTGTCCTCCAGATCCGGTAAATCATAGTTTCTAGAAAAATACACAACTTACCTGCATTTCTAGTTACTTGGGGCATAAAGGCGTGCTCATGTTGCACCCAGAGATGGACAAAGAAAAAAAGTATCTGGCCAAGTTTCGGAAGAGTATGAAGAAATTCACTACGACACGAGATCATTCGTTCTCCGTCGTCGGGTATTCAAAGCCTTATGCCTTCGGACGTCTAAACAACGACATCATTGCTCTTCTCTCGAGCCTCGGTGTTACAGATGAAAAACTGGTGGCAAAACAAGAAGCATACTTTCAGTGGATCGAAGGAGTTTCCACTGACGTGGCGAAAGCGATTGATCTTGAGTCCTGTCTTGAACAGTATGACATTGCAGAACGCGTTCTCCTTAGAGGCCTGGATGATCCCGGTGTCAGCGTTCAAGTTCGGAGAGTTCAAATGGGGGAAGTTTCCCAGTTTTTAAAGAATGAAAAACCCAGAGCGAGAATGATTATTCACAAATCCCGCCTCCTCTATGGGGTTTGTGACCCTCTTCAAGTTCTGAAGGAAGGCCAAGTCCATATCCGAATTACCTCGCAAAAGAGTGCCACGACGCCAATAAATGGCGACGTACTCGTAGTCCGAAATCCGTGTCTTCATCCGGGTACGCGCTTAGTATCTTATCGAATATCCATCCGAATGCTTTATGGGTGATTGCCTGAAGCTTCGAGCCGTCTCACATCATTCCTTGGACCATCTCGTTGATTGCATTGTGTTCGCTTCTGTTGCGAAGCCAAAACACCAGGCTGCGCCAGCCATGAGCAGTGGGGGCGATCTGGATGGTTTGTACATCCAAATTCATATCCCCCAATATTCCGAGGTTGATCCCTGTTCAAGGCGATAAATTCTTTGTATGCTGGGACCCTGATATTGTCCCTCCTCGTGTTCATGAAGTGAGCATGGTCAATTTGACATGAATAATACAAATTGAAGCATCACCCAGTCGTACGATTATCCACCAAACAAGGAACGTCCGGGCGGAAAGGTTACAAGACAGGACCTTGCCGTCCATTTCGCAATGTATAACAAGTGAATCATGCTATAATTCCGTCGCTTCAGATCTGAATTTAATGATGGAAACAAAGTGTTGGCCTTGCACAGATAACCAAATTGCATTCTCAATGGGCTCGTTGTACCCCGAAAGGCGCGATGAGTCCTGAATGTCAAGAGTTGAACGCGCTCCATTCACAATCAGTGGACGGAGCGAGGGTCAGAATTCCAGAGAGACTTCGCAAGCCCCCAACTGTGGAGGGCAAATACGTCTTGGACATTCTCGCAGATGCTGCTGAGGCGTTTCGTGCTCGCTTTATTGGGCAGGTCGCGAACGAGCTTGATCCGGCTACGACTCTCCCAGAAGATGCTGAAGACGTACTTGTTCAGCTCTTTAAGAGCAAACCAAAGGCCATCTCCGAATACGAATTGTTTAGCATGGCGGTCGCGTTCGCTCAAAGGTTTTCGATCAATTTGTACGAGTTAAAGCCTTACATAACCCATCTTGACTTCGGTGCTCTTGCAGCACATGAAAAACATGTTATCAGCACTACCTTGGGACTTTCCCCGATCGAACACAGGCGACTATGGAACTCTCTTTCGACATCGGACATTCTTACACCAAGCGACTTGCAACAACGCAAGCTCAATCGACCCTCTATTCTTCTAGAGAGAAGACGACAGCTACCTTTTTTCCAGTACCTACGGATAGCATTCGAGCAATTCACACGAAAGTTGCTCATACTCAAGGTAGATGTTTCCGGCTACTCACACGTTGATCTATAGATGGTAACATTGTAACATTCTTTGTTAGACGGACGATCGATTCGCAGTTGGGATCTTCATCAAAGGGGTGACTCTTTGGGATGAAGATCCAGAAGTGGACGAAAACGTCGTTGTGTGTTCGTTCATGCCAAAAGCCACCGAGTCCATGTCCGTGTACCGCCCTTGCACGGTCGGGTACAGGCTTCACTGTAGTGACGGCAATCTACAACTGTACAACAAGAATATCGCGGACACGTTTGTCTTTATCTCGCGCTCTCGCGAAACCAATCGAGATGTCATCGCAAGCATCGCGTTGCAAAAGATATCCAACCGAGTGAGGCAGGTGCGCAGCGCTCTCGTTTGAATCATGTATCATGCCTCGTAGCAACTGGGACGTTTGAACAAGGCTCCTGCGACGTCGATAGAGATACATGTCATTTCCAACCGGGACAGGGTCGCTCATCAACTGTTTGATATGTATCTGGAACAGTGCGTAGTGAGTGTATGCACTCTAAACACACTTTCGTTAACGGATCACATTTGCAGCGTGCAGACTGAAGAGTATATAAGCCGCTTCGCCCGGGAGCTGATTCCGTACAACATCAGGTCTATCCGGGACGTAGATTGGTCGACTCACCCTGAATGGATCAAGGATTTATTCGTTCCCAGAGCTTCTGAGACGGCGTTCAAGCAACTCTTGCCTGACCTTCAACAGGAACAGTTGCTGATCGTGATGGGCTTTGCTCATCAGTATCGTGCGGACAACGAATTATATTGGACATTCGAGTTTATCGTCACGTTACAACCACTCATGGCAGACATGATTGCGACCTGTCTGCAAAAGAATCCTGCATTGGTATATGTGCTATTGAAAGCGTACCCTCCGCAAGAGTCCCTGTTACTCCATGAACAGTTGGTTCACCTTCAGGTGCCTGTACTTGGAGCCATCCTCCGTGCGGCGAACGCTCTAGGAGTAGAGAAAATGGCACAATCTATCAACGACATGGATACGAACACCTATGCTGAGCTGCTCATGCTAGCGGCACTGAGCATTCGCCCGAAGACGCTCCTGCAAGAAACGTTGATCGTGCTATACGAATCAACATCGGCTTCCCGAATAGGATCGCCCGCGAAAGCTTACTTTCACAAACACGCGCTCGCCATCGCGTTCGACTGCGCCGAGGAGGCAGCAGACGCGTGCCCTTGCGATGACGCGGGGCGGCCCCGGAAGGCGCCGTCGTTCCCGGTCTTGAGGCTTGTTCAGGCCGATGGCGCGGATGAAGGACATGTCGACGTGCACTTCAGAGTAGACCTGGCTGTGCCTGTCCGACTTCATTCCCATGTTCGACTACAATGTGTCTCCGACCCCGAGAATGCGTTCGTTGACCGTGCGGTCATGGATGGCGTGGTGACCAAGGCTGCTCGTGGTGAAGTTTCGGTCGAGCTCTTCCATCCGCTCCCACCCGAATTTGCTGTAATCCAATGGGGATATTCGATGCTGGAAGTCTCGGTATGCCCTTCGTTGGTGTGGTGAACACGGTGCTGACAATGGCTTCGCATAAGCAACTTCAAGAGCAATGATGGACGTGGTGACGAGGTTGTGGGAGGAATCCTACGAGTGTTGTAGCGTGTATGACACGATCGTCATGCCACCTCCGTCTGAAGCCGCTACCGTCGATCTCCAAGAAGACGGCCTAGAGGAGGAAGAGTTGATCGGAACAGAATTGATGAACCCAAGCCAAATTACTGCGATCCGGTCTAGTTTGGCTCCTCTATCGCTGATCTGGGGACCGCCGGGCAAGTCCTTTCCCCTGTGATCCAAGACTAGAACCCACTAACAATGATCATCCAGGAACTGGAAAGACAACGGTCGTCGTCCAGATTCTTCGTTTCCGACGTGCAAGATTCTCATGACCGCTTCCACTCATAATGGTGAGCCCCAAAGGTGTTGATACTCAAAAGATGGAAAACAGAATCGTTCGACTAGCGGTCGACAACGTATTGGAGCGGTTCCTCGATCTGAACAAAGAAGATCGTCTGCTCTCCGATGATTTCATCCTTCGTGTAGCTACCGACCATTCCAAAGTCAACAAAGCGCTCCAAGGTTACACGATCGACGCGCGGGTTGGCGGAGATGTTCACAAAAACAGCCGATTACATCGACAAGCGCAACAACGCGTCAACGCAGCGCGTATCGCGTTCACAACGTGCGCAGGTGCTGGGCTGGGAGCGTTACGCAAGGTCGCGTTCGATACGGTGTTGATCGACGAGGCGTCCCAGATTACAGAACCTTGTGCTCTCATCCCGCTCGTCAAAGGGTGTCAAAGAACGGTATTGGTTGGGGACCAGTGAGTGAGTTCCTTCATTTTCTCTGATTAGCGACGTTTGTCGTGTGTCAGTGTGCAACCACGGCCTACCGTGAAACCAATGGGAAAGCTTTGGAATATGATGTTCCTCTCTTGGAGAGACTGTACACATCAAATGCCCATCCAGGCACCGTCAAGACCATGCTGAACGTACGTACAGAGTCCAATCGCAGATCGGCGTAACATTTTGACAACGCCCAGGTCCAATATCGATTCCCGAGCGAGCTGGCTCAATTTCCGTCGAGAGAGTTTTACAACGGCCAACTCCAATCGCACATCCAAGACAGCACACCTGTCCTCGCTCGATTAGTCGCTACCGCCTTTCCGTGGCCGAGAGCAGGCGAGGGCCAGCGTCTCGTACCGACGGTTTTCGTTCAGTGTGGGTCCGAAGAGACAACGGGCTCGGCCTCGAAAGGGAATGAAGGCCAGGTCGAGCTCGCAAAACGCATCGTCTCCCTCCTCCAATCTACCGAGAGCACGATGGCCACGGCCCAAGAGGAGGCCGCTCCACGCGCGAAACTGACCATTGCCGCGCTCTCGCCGTACGCTAAACAAGTGACGCTTCTAAAAAGCGCGCTGCCATCATCCGTGACCTGCGCGACGATCGATGCGTTCCAGGGTCGGGAGAGTGATGTGGTGGTGTTTTCGAGCGTGCGGTGCAACGTGACGCGAGAGATTGGGTTCGTGGATGATCCGCGGCGATTGAACGTGATGTGGACGCGGGCAAGGCTTGGTTTGGTCATAATTGGGGATCGGGCCACGATGACGGGGATGAACGCGTTGTGGAAGAGGGCGATCGAGTCGTACGTAGAGGTTGAGCTACCCCCTGTACCCGAGGCATAGTCACGGCATCCCGTATACAAAGTATCAATTACACAGCAAAGCAGAAAGCAAGCAAGTTTGAGGGTATAAAATCAGACACCAAGGTGTACATAAAGAATTCGTTGATCGATCTGTATCTTCACAGTCCTCATCGTCTCATGCAGAGCGAACGCCGCACGGGAATAATCTAGACGACCCGAATCATCAATCATATGTCGATAAAATACCGACACGACCTTGTTCGTCTCAGCATCATCCACCCCCCACATCGTCCCGATCACCGAAGGAAATCCAACAAATTGCATTGCAGACGCAAGATGTATCACATCGTCCGGACTCCCTTCGTCTCCGGCAGTCGTATGACAAGCAGACAGGTAGACAAACTCAGGGTTCCGTAGCCGCATTGGGTGATGTGCTGGATCGTGAACCGTTCGTCGTGGAGAGCGAATGCAGGGTCGAATGACTGCCTCCGGTTCGCGACGCCATGACAAACAAAATGTACCCATTCGTTCTGACCCAACTCGTCTATAACCCTCGAAATAGTCGATTCCTCCCCCTCGATCGCCCTGAACGTCATGAGACCGCTGACAATCTCCCCGACGTTGGCCAGTTCTGCACCGACGGAAAGAAGTTTAGTTGTGCCCCCAGCTGCTGCCTGACCGATAGCGATGAACCGTTTCTTCTGACTAAGAGAACTCGGCGAACGAGACCGCTTTGCACGAATGAGAGCAGTCAACGTGGTGGTGTATGAAGCGATGTACAAATCTGAAACCCCACATTTGTCCTTGGTGTACGGGGAGGCAGCGTGCAACGGCAAAAAGGAGAACTCGGCAGTAGGACACCACCATATGCGTGAGCGCCGAGGACAGACCGTCTGGAGGACATTTACGATGTGGGAAACCACCTTGTTCCACAGTTTTCGCAAGAAAACGGTAAAGTCTCTTGTTATGTACATCATCATTGCGCGTTTTGTCAAGGTACGGAGTTCGTATGACAGTTCAAGAACATCGCTTTTGGTGACTGGCAATGGGATGTGGATAGGATCATTGTCAGCAAGCAGGATGAGCGCATCGCAGCTAAACTTGCTAGCATTCACGATAATAACAGGGCCATCACTGGCTGCATGTTGGAGATCAGAGAAGAGCAATGGGAGAAGGAATCAAGAGCGTCCGGGTAGCTGGCGAATCTGGATGATAACATTTTTCAATTCCAGGTTAAGATGACAGACGCGATCGTGTCGGTCTAGACTAGATGAGTGGAGGGTGGTGCGAATGAGTGTGTCAAACCCGTGAACTTGTCAGCGAGCGACTTTCCCTCCGGGCCGGACGCGATGACGTCCTCAAGCGGGGAACGGAGGCGTGTGAGCTGGCTCCAGAAAACACCGCGACCCTGCTCGAGAAGCTCGACTGCCTTGGTAGGAGATTAGTAGCGGAGACAAGAAGAGAATGCATCTACTGCGAGGGACGAGGAGTGGGCTTTGAAGATGGCAAGATGCTGTGGTAACGAGATGTTCAACGAGCAATCGAAGAGCAGTTTCATATGCAACAAGTGTCGTAGGGTGACGAAATTCTTCTGCTTTTTCGACCCAGTTTGTCGTGGCTGGTAGATCAGAAGAGGACATTGTCTGAGACACATGTTCGAGTTCAGCATAGAGGCTGAATAGTTCTTCTTTGTCCCCGACCCGAGCCATATCTGTGAATCGGCGATGGAGGTACGTCGCAAGGTTTTCCAAGGTCAATAACCGATTTAGGTGACCTGGTGGGCAAAGTATCAATGCTTCCCGCGTGAGAACAATGGCATCATTGAGGTCTTCCATACTCCCGAACCGCTCGTACCGGGTACCAAGATACTTCCCAAGGTTGGTCAATGACATCGACCGATCTGGGTGTCCTGATCGGCGAAGCGCCAGTGCTTCTTGGGTGAGAACAATGGCATCATTCAGGTCTTCGATATGCTCGAGCTGTTTGTACCGAATATAGAAACATATTCCAAGGCTGTTTAGAGACATCGACCGATCTGGGTGCCCTTGCGGACAAAGCACCAATGCTCCTCGAGCGAGCACGATGGCATCGTTCAGGTCCCAAGCCGCCTGTACCGAGTGTAGAGATATGTTCCAAGGTTGTTCAGAGATATCGACCGATTTGGGTGCCCTTGTGGACAAAGTTCCAACACCTCTCGGGTGAAAATGATACCATCGTTGAGGTCTTCTATACCCCCAAGTTGTTTGTGCCGAGTGTAGAGACATGTTCCAAGGTTGATCAGAGGCATCGATCGATCTGGGTGCGCTATGGGGCAGAGAGCCAGTGCTTCTCGGGTAAGAGCGATGGCCTCGTCGAGGTTTTCTATATCCCCTAATTGCCTGTACCGAACGCAGAGACATAATGCGAGGATGTTCAGGGACATCGGCCAGTTTGTGTGTCCTTGTGGGCAAAGCGTCAACGCTTCTTTGATGAGAGCGATGCCATCGTTCAGGTCTTCGATACCCCCGAGCTGTTTGTACCGAGCGTAGATATATGTTCCAAGGTTGATCCGAAACACCGACCGATTTGGGTGGCCTACTGGGTTAAGTGCTAGTGCTTCCTGGGTAAGAGCGATGGCATCGTTCAGGTCTTCGATACCCCCAAGCCGCCTGTATCGAGCAAGGAGATATGTTCCAAGGTTGTTCAGAGGCATCGACCGATCTGGGTGCCCTTGTGGACAAAGCGTCAACGCTTCTCTGGCGAGAACGATGGCATCATCTAGATCTTTTGTACCCCGAACTGCTCGTACCGAGAGCAGAGATATGTTCCAAGGTCTACAAAAGATTTTAACCGATCCAGGTGTCCTTGCGGGAAAAGTGCCAATACTTCTCTACCGAGAACAATGGCACCGTTGAGGTCTTCCATACCCCCGAATTGCTTATACCGACCGTGGAGATATAGCGCGAGGTCTTTCAAAGACACCGCCCGGTCAGGGTGGCCGGTGGGTGAAGCGCCAATACTTCTCGCCCGAGCTCAATGGCAGCCTTACTGTCATCGATCTCCGAGCGCTGCTCGTATCGAACGTAAAGATGCCTTGTGAGCTGAACCAAGGCATCAAGTCGCCTTGGATGGCCGGGAGGGCAAAGATGCAGTGCCTGTTGACCGAGTTCGACAGCCCCGTCTATATCAACGTCATCCTTTCCCTGTTTAACCTGGGTCGCGATAGAAAGTGCCCTTGAGAGTAGCTGTTCGACTGAATGGATATGTCATTCTGTTGCTTTACAGACTAAAGGTAGAAGGAAGTACCGTTTGGATCTGGCTCGCCAGACATCAATCAAGATTTTGGGGTGCCATAGGCGCGATTTAAAAGCTTGATGGAGGGCTGTGCTTGTCGGCAGTTGCATAGAGTTGCATGTCGCCAGGTTCGCTTGGCCTGCACTTGTTCTTTGAGCATTCGGCCCCAGAATCTGCCTTTCGGATAAGCGGAGGGCCGGTCCTTATTCGATTAACTCTACTCGTGGCTTCCTCGTCGACACCTTGGTCTGTGCTTGCATCCATCTCAGCGCGAGAGGATTCGTTGAAAGATCCTACCCGGCCCCCGTCCGAGGGCTCGCGTCCCACCAATGTCTCGTCCATGCATTAGCCAAATCACGAAGGTCTCGTAAACACGGCTGTCGAGACGGCTGAGATATCCAACGACCTTGACGCTGGAGGATGCTATGGTTGGTTATAGTATGCAATTCCTCGGCGACCTGGTACGGAGAAGGTCCTGAAAATTTCAGGGCTGTTGAAACCGCCGGGACTGGTTATATTCGATAACGACTTGTTAAGGCACTGGGGGATGTCATGGCTCCCAACGACGATCTGGTACGGGGAATCCTACGGCATGCCTCCAATGAGCGGCTGGGGTTTAAACTTCTGGAATGTCCGACGAAGCGTTTGAGAAAAACTACCGAGTGGATGTGAAAGGCAAAGGAGGGGGCTTCCGGTTCTTGCAGATCGGCATTGATGGAACCCCAAGCAAAGCTAGAAGATCTCGAAATTCTCTCCCACAGAAATTGTGTTGCAGAGGCGGAGAGGTTCGAATCTGGCTTTGGGCAAGTTATAGGGTCTACCCTGGGGTAGACATCGAAAGAGTGGGAGGGTGTAAGCACACCAACTTACTTAGGGCCCCTACCTAATACCATATACCGTCCGCGATGCTGAATGTTAAG
>JBBPJT010000339.1:0-28683 GCA_038088895.1 Xerocomus potaroensis | reverse complement strand
GGTACAACTCATGTAAATACTTAGATAGTATATAAAGCCCAAGGAACTTGACCAGGGAACTCCCCAGTCAAGTTCTCTTGGTGTTCTCCCTCTAGTGGAGGTCCTAAGCAAGATAGACTCAGTCCTATACTTTCCCCCTTCCCTATCAACTCATACTTTGGCCCCCTCTCCATAAGATCTCCCATATCAGACTTATCTAAGGCTGATCAAGAGATTAGAGGTGTTTCAGTTTCCAAAATGGCCCAACATTGGGACACTTTTTTGAGCCACTGTATTAGTATGACAAGCTAGTTCTATGCAATACACATAGTTCCCTAGTTTCCATTCCTCCTAAGGCTGTCAGAACTCTCTTTCATCAGGAATTTCACAAAAATCTAATTTCAACCAATTTCAACTAATGTTGACTAATATTAGCTAATTGTAGCTAATTTTGAGTGAAATTAGTCAAAAGTAGTCAAAAGTAGTTGAGATTAGTTGAAATTAGCTAAAATAGATTCTTGTAAAATTCCTGATGTTGGCAACTAGGACTCCATCCTCCATAACAACCTTGTCTACCAACTCATCACCACTTTATGTAACACTCTGTCCTTCTTCACTCTCCAACATCATCCCTCACACTCCTATGACATCCAATCATCTGAAGGTGATCACTTGTAGATTATATAACAGCCAACTGGGCATGTAAGCATGTAGTATATAGTCCAAACTCCTATGCTGGGTTTCAATAGACCTTTTGGTCTTGGTTAGCCACCATTAAGTGATGTCCCCACAATGCCAACTATCCAATATGAGTGGCCTAGTAGGCATTTGTGGATATACTGCCTGCACTTCAACACAGATAAGTCCACATAAGCTCAAAAATAGACACTTGTAAAATTCCTGATGCAGAATGGAAGTGTGTACAAGCAATCTATTGAGAGAGTAGGCAATAACAGAGGGAAGAGAAATCAGGATAATGTTGATGCCACATGACAAGCCTATGAATGTCCTAGCATTGTTGATGCCAAAGGAATACCAGCCTGGTGTGATTGGAATGTCGATCGGAATGTGGCCCGAATACCGCAATCGGCTTACACCATACCACCAGCAAGCGATCAAAGTTCAACTGCTGTACCACTCTAGCTCTATCATACCATCTCAAATCCATTCGAATGGAGAGAACACTCGAGAAGGTATCCTCAAACAAGCATTTTGAGGGGACACTGACAAAATACAAATTCATCGTAAGCTCTACAGCTGCGGCCATTGGTCTACCTACCTTCGTTTGATGTACCGTCGCTTGTACAGTCCTCTGTCCTTGGTGATCTAGATGCTCAATTTAACACCTTCCTCCCCGCAAATGCGGCAAGAGGCAAAGTACCTATTCTAGTTTACTTGGCTGGCTTAACATGCACCGAGGACCATGGGTGAGGATTATCCGATGATCAATGGATCCGTGCTATTGGCTCAACCCGCCGAACTTAATTAATCTGTTATAGGGCGGAGAAGGGTGGATTCATGCGTGATGCAGCGACAAAAGGTATTGCCATCCTCTTTCCTGACACATCTCCTCGTGGAGCTGGGTTGGACGACGAAGGTGCTTCCTGGGATTTCGGAGTTGGCAAGTCCGATAACCATGTCGGGTACTAGTCGAATGTGCTGATCGAACTATCCTACAATAGGCGCAGGATTCTACCTCAATGCCACCGCATACAAGTGGGCAAAAAATTACAACATGTTGGACCATGTAACGAAAGAACTACCCGAGGTCATCGAGGCCGCAGGGATCCCCGTCGTTTGTCTGTTGACTCGTTCCAATCTATCCAATCGTTGACCAGAGTGACCATCAGGACTTCTCTCGCCAGTCCATCTTTGGTCATTCCATGGGTGGCCACGGCGCGCTAACCATCTATCTTAACTCCTTACTCGCAGGCACGAAGCAGTACAAATCATGCTCTGCTTTCTCCCCTGTGTGTGAACCATCCGCTGTCCCATGGGGCCGAAAAGCATTTAGGGGATACCTCGCGGGTGGAGTGGAAGAAGGCAAGGCAAATTACGATGCAACGGCGCTTATAGGAAAAGTGAAGGGAGCCGTCAACATCCTTGTTGATTATGTATGTATCCGAGGAGCTGTACCCTTTGTGGATGGGCGCACTACTATGCTGATCATCTGCAGGGAACGGCGGATAAATTTCTATATCAACTCCATCCAGAAGCATTTCTTAGGGCTGCACGTGTTGCTGATCACGATGAGGTACAGGTGCGAGTGAGATGTCATGAAGGGTACGATCATAGCTACTATTTTGTGGGTCCTCCCCCTTTGTGTCATGAACTTTCGAGCTCACAGGATATAGATCTCCACGTTTGCATCAGATCATATCCACTGTGAGTATCTTGCTGTCATATAGGCCACATCCACGATTACTCAAACGTCGTTGTTTAAAGTCCATGCCAACTTCTTGAGGGCATGAATGCAGATGAAGAATAGATCTCAGGTTGTTGGGTCCTTCAAGTCTGATGTGTGGTACTTCAAAGTCGAAATGATGCTTTGATTAAGTAACAAAGACCCATCAGAACGTTCATTATACACGTAGTACAAGTGAATGACAGGCGAGGGTGCGGTTAGGTGTCGGCGAAAATAAATAGGCACCACAGTCAAAGGCGAACACATTAGAGGCGCCAGGGAATCCGGAGCACCAGGAAGACTATCAATGATAAAGTCTACGAAGTGACCGATCGAATTCGTTCGCGGTAAGCCCGTTCGAGGTCTACGAGGTCCGACGCGATCCAGAAGCTCTTGATGGCTGCGTACACATTAACCCGTTTCTTCGGATCCGGTATGAGGAGATGAGTGACAAGATTTTTGGCTTTATCGTTGAAAGCGTGAGTTGTAGTAAGTATCATGGAGTACACAGAATCATGGGCAGAAAGACAGTGCATGGTGATAACCATGCGAAGACAGGACCCCTTACACGTACCATTTCTTAGCGAAGCCCAGATAGCATCACAGAAGTAGATTGTTCCGTCTAGGATGCGTTGTTTTGTCAGTTCATCCTGGATGTAAGAGCGCTGCGAGAATCCCATAAGATCACCACTATCTTTGGTTACATTCGAATCGTCGTCGTCAGGCATGTCCCTATGGTCACCGTAATCAAATGGGTGGCTGCCCCTATACAGTCATAAAAGATAGATCAGATTCGAGAACACGCAACGACAGATCAGGAAGGTCAAAATTGTTCGATACCATGAAAAAGCATTGAGAGAACAAAAGTTGCGCACGTCAACATTGCAAAGATGGTGATTCCCGCACTCCAACAGTCAGCTGGCATTCCCACATAACCCAGGTCTTTGTTTTCTAATGCACGTATACCTTCCGGAGGAAGGTACGAGACGGTACCGCAAACATGGAGTGTCTCTTCCCAAGCTCTTGGGCGGGCAAGACCAAAATCGGCAATCTGAATGCGAGGGTACGGGCCAGGGGAATATAACAGAATGTTCTCGGGCTAGTTCAGGGCATTTGTCCAGAGTAGACACGAATGGTGAGCAGGTGCAGAGAAGAAAGATTAGAGTTGTCAGTGACATTAACATATGAAGTAGGGAACAGAAGTGGGGTACTGACCTTCAAGTCTGCAATATAAGAGTTCATTAGTATGAGTTAGTAAATCATCACCGGAAACATATAAATACTAAAGGCTTGCCGCACAGGAACAGGATTGAATGCTTACCACGATGGGAAATCATTTTGTCATGCAAGTATTGAAGTCCCTTAAATAATTGGAATGTTATGTATTTTGCTTCACCTTCGCACAATTTGCGCCGTGGATGGCTCGTAATGTAGGTGAAAAGATCACCGCCCGTTGACAGCTGAAGCATGATGTAAAGAAATTGAGGGTCGTAATCGAAAGCATAAACCCTGTTAATGTTCGGCTGGGGTCGAATTTGATCGTACATTCCTCAAAGGAAGGGAAGAATTGCGTACGTGGTGGAGAGTTGTCAAAAGAGTGGCCTCTTTCATCTCTTTTTTCAAATCGTTGCCTCCCTTTCTGCGAATGATCTTACATGCCACTTGACGATGCGCAGACGTATCGAGAGCGAGGTGGACAGATGCATAGCTACCTGTACCGAGACAGTGCGAGGTGATACGATACCTGCCCAAGTCCTGAACAGATTGTCAGAAGGGAGCAAGCTCCGTGGCAGGGCTTACTTTGAACGCGTGGTGTTGTGATACGACAGTATGCATTCTCACGGCAGGAAGATGCCTCGAGTTCAAAATGCATTTGAATTCTGCGGAAGACGTCGAGCGATACAACAAAGAGAAAGGGTGAGTGACCTTCCTTGTGAGGCGGGAATCTTGAGCGTGTCCCCATGCATAAGAATAAAAGAGGCCTTGCGCATTTTATGTCCATTTATTACTATACCATTAGTGGACACGTCCTAGTCCTGGTGTGGATAGGACCGCGAAAATGAGAGAACGACGAATACCTGGCAGGATATAATTAATCCCCCTGCACCTGAGCGAACACTAGTTACAGGAGCTAAGCGACTGGAAGAAGTGACACGAGATTGTTACTTGCGCATATATCTTGCAATGGAGGCTAGAAACGACGATATCGGAAATGACGTATGAACTATTCGGGGTAGTTAGTGAAAGTACGAGAAAGACCGAGGATGCAGACCAAAGTTTTGGATTTCTGCCGATTGTTATCGGATTCCCGATGCTCAGTACGAGCGCTTTGACAATATGAAGCTACGAGGAGACTAGCGCAAAGTGAGGAAATGAACCTTCAGTGCGGCCATCCACAGTGGTGGTCAAGAAGCTAGCGCATACATCCGGTAAAGGATTGGCAGTAAAACTGGCAAAAGAGGAGGCAGAAGGGATTGGCTGAGTGAGAGCATCGAGAGATTGACGTGTCTTCGCCATGGTGGACGAGTAAGGGGTCGGTCGAAATTGACCAGCAGATCAGCGATGATCACGTGCACATTTGGATGGCTGTGCAGTCCTAGTAAGCGTGAGAGAGGTCTGCAGCCGCAGTGTTAAACCTGGGCTGGGTGATGAGGCAGCGGGTGAAGTGGGAACGAACGCATGGGATCCGTGTACGAGAAGCAGTGTTAGCATAATTAAAATGACCAGAGTGAGCTTGGGCCGTCGCACTTTGAGAGCTTGTACTTGCGGAATTAGTGTTAACAAATTGCCGCGACTGATCTCTTCCGCCTCCCCAGCTACGTTGCGTTGTAGTCTCCTTCGAGTGCACCTTCTTCGCTTTTTCCTTCTTTCCTTCATACTTGTTTCCTTTTCCTTCTTAAAACGCTGGCTCGCCCACTTGCACCTGCATAACTCCATTTCCTCGTACTACTCAACAGCGCAACCTTCAATTTTTTCTCGGACCCGCCAGCCATACCGTCCATTCTCAGAAACAGAGCAAGGAGAATGTCCTTCTTCTCCAGGAAGAAGCAGCCCAGTGCATCCCAGCTTACTGCGTCGAGTGTCACCGTTGCCCAAACTCCTTCGCAGGCTCTCGCTCAGCTGGCCACGAAGGAGACTTCGCAGCAGTCAAACGATACGTGAGTGCCTTTGCTTCATTTATGACGGCTTGCCAAGCTGGTTGCTGCTAATTTTTTTATGATTCAAGCTTAACTACCCAGAATGGTCCTCAATCCCAGCAACCGCGCCAGCAACAAAATCGTTCCCTAAATGCAAATGTGACATCTCATCCTACCCAACCTTCTCCACCCCAACAGGGTCAAGTCCAGCAGCCCCAGCAGCCCGTCCAACGTCCCGCCTACCCTTGGTCTGCCCGCCGCCTTCTCCTTCCGCCGCCGCTTGTCATCTCGAAGCCTGGCGTGATACCTCCAACTTCCGCTTCGCCTCCTCCATTTCCTCGTTACGGCCATGCGCTCCCTGCAACAGCCACTACAAGTGGAGAGCTATACCTATTCGGTGGTCTTGTTCGCGAAGCAGCCCGCAGTGATCTGTACCTCTTCTCAACCAGAGACCTGAGTGCAACCCTCGTGCAGACTGCCGGAGAAATCCCTTCTCCTAGAGTTGGCCATGCTAGTGCCATCGTCAGCAGTGTATTAATTGTGTGGGGTGGTGATACCAAGACCGATCCAACATCTGACCCGACGGAGAAGCAGGATGATGGTCTTTACCTTCTTAATCTTGGTGAGTGGTTCCGCTTCGAATTATCCACGGTCCCTCGGACCTGTGTTACATTTTACTGACACCTTCTGTTCACTCGCTCGAATAGTGTCCAAGGAATGGACGAGGGTATCCATGTACGGACCCTCACCTTCAGGACGATACGGTCACGCTGTGACCATGGTCGGAACGAAGTTTTTCATCTTCGGTGGCCAGGTGGATGGTGAATTCCTTAACGACCTGTGGTCCTTTGATCTCAATACATGTGAGTCGTCTGTTTCATATATCGTTTGCCAGACTAATCACACTTGATGTGCGCCCACGTTGTCCGTATACCTTGCCCAATAGTGAGAACGCAGACTCAATGGGAACTCTGTCAACCTACAACTACTGATAGACCAGCCCAACGCACCGGTCACATTTGTGTGACGTATGGGGATCGTATAATTGTGTACGTCTCTTCCTGTACTTCTATAACTATCGTTGATCCCATGTCGTACTAGCTTTGGAGGCACTGACGGTCAATACCATTACAATGACACATGGGCTTATGATGTCAATACGCGTAGATGGACAGAACTCCAATGTATTGGGTTTATTCCCTCTCCACGCGAAGGCCATGCAGCGGCTGTGGTGGACGATGTCATCTATATCTTTGGAGGCAGGGGTGTGGATGGGAAAGATCTGGGAGACCTCGCTGCATTTAAGTTGTCCAGTAAGGAAATTTTCCCTTTGCAGATGCCATTTCAGCTGGGGATGGGTGTCGGGGACTGATCGTGTTCATTTCACAGACCAACGATGGTATATGTTTCAGAATATGGGTCCTGCACCAAGTGCGAGGTCTGGCCATGCAATGGCTTCGGTAGGAAGTAGGGTGTTTGTGCTTGGTGGAGAGTCATTTACGCCTACAAGAGGAGATGATCATGGAATAATCCATGTTCTTGATACCAGTTTGTCGCTTTTCACGTCGCGTTATTTACTAACCATTGATTTTCATTCGTCTTCCTAGAGCATATCAAGTATCCTGAATCTAACAAGGCAACACCACCCAATCCAAGTGGGAGTACGACGAGTTCGACTCGTAAATCTTCCACGACGCCTTCCCCATCTGGAAGTCAGCCTGGTCCGTTTGTACCCAACGGCACTCGTGCAATATCTCCCACCGGCCCTCAGTCCGACACCGAAGATCCTCGTCGTGCAATGTCTCCGCTTGGAACGCGCCCAGGCACAAGGACACCAAATGGGATGACTACGTCGACACCGACGCAGGGTCTTACAGGAATGTCGAATCAAAATACAAATATGAAGGTCAAATCCCCAGTTCGTGCTAAACGGGATGAAGAAGAGACCCCCGGAACAGATGATGGGCATGCTGTGGACACTGTCATGACACCCGAGAGTAGGAATGGGATTTCAACGGGACCGAAGGCGGAACAGTTACCAACTCCAACGGAACTGTCTACTCAAGTACACCGTGCGAAGAGCCCCACGCATGACATTTCTAGCAGGGCGATGTCCCCCGTAACAGGTAGCGTTGATACCCACGGGCGACAGGGCCAGGTAGCCATAATAGCCAGCGTGGCGACAAGCATGGACAGTAGCCTCGCTACTCGCAGTCCTTCGCCTACCGTCGACAGAAGTCAGCCTCCCCTGGACGCATTTTATCAGAGTTCTCCCTCTTCCACCCCCTTGACCAACAGCTATGTGCATTCACACAGCCACTCACAGCAGAAGCTGGGCAGCACAGGGAATGTGACCGCTGACCTAATTCGAGATTATAAAGCAAAAGAAATGGAGGTAGAAATGTTGCGTAAGCGTGAGGCTTGGATGAAAGCGGCACTTTTGAAAGCCTCTCGGCTGGGATTTGTACAGGTGGATGAAGACCCCTTTGAGGCTGAAGTTCTAAAGCTTGGATCATCCGCCACCGATGAACAGACAAAGATAGTGGATATGATTCTGAACTTCAAACATTTCAAGACGCAAATACAGGTCAATATTTGCTTTCATATTAATGTTGAGTCAATCCAGCTAATTTGGAATTTTAGACGACACTAGCCACCCGGGCCCGAGAAGCTTCGGACCGTGTTGCGGATGCGGAACGCATGAAATCGAACGCCATACAGGAGGCAGCATATTATCGCGCTAAACTCACTGCATATGAAGTGGGCACGAATTCAGATATTGCTCGTGCTGAACGCGAACGTGTTGCGGAACTCGAGCGACTTCTTGCTACCCTCATATCTGAGCAGACAGCTATGCGTCGCAAAGTTGATGAACTGAGTGATTCACTCTCATTACAAACGACTCTACTCGAGCAAGCCGAGACGCGAGCAGCGGACGCTAACAAGCGTGCAGACACGCTCGAGGAATTCCGAGATCGTAACGCTCGAGCATACTCAGACCTTCAGACTAGCTGCACCGCTCTCGAAATTGCTGTGCGGGATCATGCTGATCGCCTTGTGACGCAGACGTCTTTACTCGAGCAAAAGGACGCAGAGCACAAGCGAATGAAAAGCCAACTACAAGAGCTTAGTCTACTTCGCGATCAGCATATTCGTGCCTTGGATCAAGCACGTACAGCCCTTCAAACGCAGACAGCTCGCTCTGAGGAAGTCGACACGGCCCATCAACGCGTGCGTGTTCAAGCTACTCAGCTAGAGGCTGAGCTTGCAGAACGTAGAGGTGAACTTGAGGCACGCACCTCAGAAGTAGAGTCTCTCCGGACCCGGCTAGCAGAGGTGGAGAATTTATGGGCCAAGTCACGTGAGGAAGCGGACGCTTTCAGGGCATTGACGACTAGCAGCCTTGGAGAACTCTTGGACTCTCATCGTGACCTCCAGGTGGACGAAGACAGGCACGCACGTGTGCATGCTGAGAAAGTCGGAGCAATGGAAACGGAGACTTCGTCGCTTAGAAAGATGCTTAAGGAAGTCACGGAGCGTTTGGAAGAGACACAAAACGAACTTGGCGAAGAGCGGCAAAGGGTCCGAGACTCGGAATCCGCACAAACGTTTCTACGCTCACAAATCGTCGGTCTTCGTTCTCAGCTTTCCAGTTCCACCTCAGAACACGGGCGCCTCCTCAAGGACTTCGCAGATAAAGAAAAAGAGCTTGGGGAAGCCCTTAAAGAGGCTGCTGATACAAACGTTCGGTTAGCGATGCTCCGCAACTATCTTGCCGAAAATGGCCTTAACCCGGAGTTGGAAGAGTCCCTGAGCTGCCGTCCTGATTCATCCCGGATAACTGAGCTCGAGAAGCAGTTGGACGAGCGCATCAGGCTTCATGAAATTTCGGAACGCGAACTCGCTCAAGCTCTTCGGAAAAAACAAGACGTTGAAGCTCAGATGACTACTCTAGCATCACAACTGGATCGTTCGCGGTCTAGACAGAGTCCAATTATTGAAAGTGACTCCGCTGCGGAAGCTCGGGCTCTTGAGGCTGAAAATAAGCTCGAAGAAACTGAGCGTAGCTACAAAGCGAGGATGCAGCAGATGGAAGAAGACTACCAGCTTGCTGTTCACTATGTGAAGTGAGCTACGATAAAATCATGCATGAATATTCTCTTATGTCACCCCACCATGCAGAGGCATTGAAAAAATGATGCGGAGGATGAAGGATGAGTTGACGAAGCAAAAGACGGTGAATGTTGCTCTTCAGGCGGAGCTTGATGTGGCACGAGGACGATCCAGTACTGAACCTGGTTCACGAGCACGTGCTAACGGGAGTAGCACACCCTCTGACGACAGCCATGATCTGCTCCGATCGCAACTCGCTGAAACTCAAAAGCAATCTCGGCAGTTGGCAAACGAGAATATGGACTTACGTCAACGTATCGAAACACTTGAGAAGGACCTGTCATCGATGAAAGAAAACTTGATAGCCTCTCAACGTGAATCGGACGACCGCTACGCCCGAGTGGAGGAGCTCGAGCATGAGGTTGAGAGGCTGAATGCCACATTGGTAATTTACCGGAAGGGTTCAGATGATATGGCCGTCGAGCAACTCACCCAAGAAAACACCAACCTGAAACGGGAGAATGAGCAGCTCTCTCACAAGATCCATCTCCTCCTGGAGGTTGATGAACCCTCCTTCAACCGTCCATTAAGTATGTCCAGCTCAGAGAACTTTGAACATCTCTCCAACGAGTTAGACGACTGGCAGCGACAACTCGCCAGCTCGATGAGCACACGCCGGCCGATAAGCGATTTTGAATCATCACCTCTTGGACACGGTCGAGCGGGCTCACATTCATGACGCTCGTATTGGGGTATTGCTGTCAATGTTTCTTGCATATATACATTCATACCATTATTACTGTGATTGCTTTATCATTACTTACACTCGTTCGGATTTGCATGTTCATTGCCATAATTTTGTTCCCCATTTCGTTCCACTTTCTACATCAGGTAAATCTCTGTATAAGCGAAGAATTCTACACAGTCCCTGCAGCTGTTTGAGTCCATTCAACAGCCTTTTGCTTCACAGCCATTGCACCTTCCTCATCGCCTAATTTTCGCTCCAGATCTAGCCATTTCTTGAAGAATGCCCTGCAGTGGTTTAAAGTGAAGTAGACTTCTATATGTGGATAAAAAAACCGTACTTTGCATTGTGGCTCGTCATCTTAACCGTCAAAACGTGGTTAAATAAGCTTCTGTGATGCCATTGAGTACGGTCTAAAAAAAGACGTTCGTCGGGATTTACCGCAAATGTTCAAGATTGCCCTTTCTAGCCTCCATGTCGATGTAGATAGACCAAATATCCCATCGTCTGCGATGTGAATCTACGATACCTTCGAAGATTGTTCGCCCCCGTTCGACATCCCCGAGCTTATACTCAAGCTGCGCGAATTTGGATATCGTTTTGAGGTCTAGTAACTAGAGTTATTCATCAGAAATGCCTACGAAAATTTACACTTACGTTTGCGTTTATGGAGACTCTGCAAAGAACGCGATAGAAGTTTGCGTGCATCTTCAGCCAGCCCACGCCGAAGGTAATGTTCACAGAACAGAGTCCAAACTTTTGAGCTTCGGCCGAACTTCTTGTACGTTCGCCTGTATTGTTCTTCTGCTTTCTGTTGGACATTCAGAGCACAGTTCTACAGTACTTTTTAGCATACCTCATGCTTGCCACTCTCATCAAAAATGGTTGCGAGCCGCAGATGGATCGTCTTGGAGTCGTTATGACGCGCCGCATCTTTGAAGACGGCTTCAAGAGTGGTATCTGTACCATATACATTCTCCAAATTCAGAAGGGCTATCCAAACGTTAAGCTTCTCCTGTTCCTCTCGAAAATGGATTGCTTGGATAGCACGTCTGCCGACAGCTCGTGCCTTATCGATCTCCGAGAGCTTCAAGTGGAAGGACATATACTGGATCCATAAATAGGAGGAATCGGGCGACCCCAGAAGCATTCGCTCGAAATCGGCATTCGAATCGGGCAGTCTCATGTGTATGTCGGCGGTGGCATCCATCTCTATCTCCTTGTGCTTTTTCCGTTTCCTTTTCTCTGCTATGTGCACCTCGTCATCACTTGAATCTATGGCTTCTATTTGGAACTCTTCACGGTGGTCCGCATCATTTGCAAACCATTGAAAACCATGAACTTTGAGGGAGGTTTCTTGACAGGCGCATAGTTTCGGGGAGTTAATGATGTCAGGGGATGCGGGGCCAACCTGCATGAGATCATCGTCCTCTATATCACAGTACCCCTCACCAATTCCGCACGATTCTTCTTCATCCAGGCTCGGGCCATCTTGGCTTTCCTCTTGTAACCCAGCATCATAAGGCACACCGTACGATTTCGTATCGGCCGCGAAATTAGGCACGTCATTCTGTAATTGTTCGTCCTTCTCGTCGGCAAAGTAAGAGGGCTTTAAGCTAAGCGAAAGCTGTTTCTTCTCGAGGTCACGAGAAACAATGAAGGCTCTCACACGATCGCCCTCGCGAAAGCTACGGAGGGCGACTATAACATCTGCATCCCTGTTATCTGAAAGCTGACAAAGTGTTGATATAATGCGGGGAAAGTGACGGACTGTTGACTTGCCTGAGATTTGTGACAAAGACCACTGATCGTCGAGCCCTCTATCTCGATAAAAAGACCGTACTGCTCGATACGCTTGACTCGACCAACAATCTTCTGACCTTCCCGGAGATCACCAAAAGCCAGCGAGTTGAGTGGCGCGATCGGGTCACCTGATCGAAAAGTCATCTCTATCTTCTTGCTCGTAATATCAATGCTAGCACGGAATTAGTAGCTGCAGTCAACATTACATGAAGTCGCATACTTCAAGATCCGACCCCTGATCAATTGGTTCACCACGAACTGACCTTTCCAATCCTTAATGTACTGCAAACCATCTCAGTATACGATCCTTAGGGAAGTACCATAATATACCTCATCAAACAATTCTTTGATTTGAACCCGAGCGTCAATCCCTTTCCCTAGAGTCACGAATAGCCCATGTTCTGCTACACTCTTGACGAACCCTCGTGCAGTGTCCCCGACATTGAGATCGCTAATGCGGTTTATTTCACGGTCCACTTGCTGTTCAGCATCATTTGGTGAAAGCCTCGAGGCACGCGTGGAAAGCAATAAGTGATTGTTCGATTTGTCAATGCCGATCACGGCAGCTTTCACGACAGAATCGATACCAGGGAAAGGATTTCCAGTTTCGTAGTCGTCCGAGGTATCAGTTGGGTGTAAGGATCCAGACAGTCGGGTGGTGAGCTTGACATGAGCACCATAACGCGTATACTTGATTACCCGCCCATAGACGATTTGTCCAATGGTGATGCTATCCATAGTCAGGGCAGCTTTCTTCAGTCGATCGTTTTTTGAGTTCCCAGTTACAACAACAAAATTTTTCTCAGGATTGCGGGATACCACGACCAATGAGTCAATGGAGGCGCCTGGTCCCAATGATGTCTGCAGCTCTGGTATGGTTGTCTTCCAATGGCGTGCCAAACCCGAGAACGAGATAAGTGCGCGAGCATTGGACGGCTTGAGTGAGAGTACAACATTCAACTTGTGTAGCTGGATGACGACACCCTCAACAATGTCTCCTTTAAGAACACCAGATATATCGGTTGGTGCGGAGGGGAACAATGATGTAGCTTGTCGGATGCTCGCCACGATCTGTTGTACTTCGGAGCGTATAGAGATGATACGTACTGTAATCACTCTTCCGGGGGCATATATATCCGCTAGCTTTGCACCAGTTTCGCTAGAAATGATTTACTCGGGATGTGAGTTTATCTGCCACAAAAAAATCATACCTGGCCTCGCGTGCAGGCACTATAGCCTTCACGTTATTAAAGAATTCAACCATGAGATACTTGTCTGTAACGCGGAAAATAACCGCGTGAGTAAGAACCCCGACCCTGGCATCAGAAAAGGAGGTCAAAATGGGATGCGCGGTGTACAAGAGTGTCTTTTTCGCTGTCAATATAATACGATTTCGCTCCGGATCGACTGTAAGCACCTTGGAATCGATGAGTATAAAGGAAGGTGACGACATAACCACGGCCTACACGACATTTTACAGCCGTTCCAACCTTGAATTTCCTCGTAGGATGCTTGAGAGGTATGTCAGCATAATGTGAGGGCCAAATCACACCGTCCACATTCCCAGATATCGACACGAATAACGCAGAATCTGTCAATTGTTTGACAAACCCTTTCAATACCTCACCAACTTGCACCTCGCCAGCTTGTACAAATCTTTGTTCAAAGACGGATGGTCGCAGAGAGAGCTGTAAAATGCCATCGAACGGGTGGTAGCCAATCACGCGTGCCTTGTGACATGTATCTGGTTTCCATGGACCGGAAAACGCAGACAATGTGGCGACATGCTCATCGGAGATTTGCGAAATCTATGTGTGATCAATGAAAAGAAAACGTGAGAAATACATGAACATTCACATGAACAAAACCTTCTTGATCAGGCTGTATGTCCATATGTAACCCTCTCTCTGTTTCCACCCGTCGCACTTTAACCTGATCAAGGATAGCACCTACAGGGAAGGTGGCGGACAAGGGTTGGCCCTCGGATGTAGTTTTAGATTGTAGCTTGATATGGTGATCTGCAAGGGTAACAACGAATCGGGGTGGAGATACCCCTGGAAGATCGTACAACACCCTTGTCTTCACTTTTTGCCCCACTTTGAGATTTTTATGCGTGCGAGACAAGTGGAACTCGTCGGCAGTTGCGTCAAAGAAACCCAGGATTTGCAGATTCAGACCGTCCCGAGCAATGGCTGTGATCACAGATTGGACCAGTAATCCTGGCAACACAGACGAAACATTAGATACTTGGAATACCTTATAAAAATATTCAGCTTGATGAATAATTCAAGTTGATAAGTAAAGCCCACCGAAGATGACATAAGGACATCAGAATTATTGGTAACGGTGCAAATACGACGATTTGATGACATTTTGGAGACAGAAACATCAATAAGTGCCCCGACCGGTAGTCTTGACCTTTCGGAGCTGGCCTTCTCGAATGGCAAGAATCCAGACACTCCAGTTACACCAAGATCGAGAATGTACCCATGATCCTCAACGCTTTGCACAGCCGCGCTTAAAGACTGGCGGGCGATAAGGGCGTTTCTCGTCGCACTATTAAAACACTCACATAGCCAACCCTGAAATCGGCCTTTTGCACGCCCACATTGACATTTTCCGGGATGAGACTAAGCTCGACCCTTCGACTTGCTTTGACAACGTCACTGCGGGCACGCCCAAGTCCAGCTGCATCGGCCGCGCCTGAGGCATGTGTCTTTACCACAACGGCACGGACATATTGCCCAACGCAGAATAGGCTGCCTAAGTCCGGAACCCGGGAAGAACTGTCCGATTCATCATCATCATCAGCATCATTCTCAAGCACCCCGTCTTCAGTGCCATTCGTGGACTCAAGTCGCTTAGTGAGCTGAGACGTGATTTGAGTAATCGGGACGTGAGCCAATAGTTGGTTGGGTAACGAGACCACGATAGCGAGAGGTTGTATCGACATCACTTGGCCGAATACCTTCATCCCCAGAGCGAGGCGCTACAGAAAATTAACTTCAGCAACGAAAAAATCAACACGAGCTTACCTTGTAGTTTAGATGTTCAACACGGACGGCACACAATTTCTCAGTTTCAACTTCAGAGACTTTTCTCTTGATGTTAGGCTTGCGACACTTGTTCCCGACCTGGGTTTGCTTGGTAGACTAGGAAACATCAACTCTCGACCTTTCACCATACAATAACCACTTGCAGCAAATAGTTCCTGGTCCGCTTCCTCGACCGCCTCTGCGCGGAATGTTTTGACTTCTAGTGGGGTCAAAACGGTTCCACCTCCACGCGGAAAGTCAATCTCGTCGAGTGTTATTGCAGATGTAGAAGGAACCGAGACTCCTGTATAACCGGTGTTCTCTGACTTCTCAGATGATAACTTGATTTTCTTTGTCTCTTTGGTGAAAGTTTCATCAAGATGCCGTTTATGACTTGTCATCATGTACAATCCAGTTGGAGGTCTATGGTTAGCAAGAAGAAATGCGATTTTTGGCAGTACGAGAACGACAGTAAGGCGAATTAGGAAATCAGGTGATCAGTGACTAAGACGACGACAACTTTTGCCATCCACCACCAACAACCAAACGACTATAAAGTATGGGTATGTCCCCGTCTAAGCCAGAATTTCGAAACTGTATTTGACTTTTTTTTCTTGAAGATTATCAGGTTGAGCACACAGGTTCATGTTTCTGTTCGGTATTATTCATCCTTCGTGCAGAATCGTGTGGGTTCAAAATTTGGTGGGGGTGGTGTTGCAGGTGCATCGGAAACCAACGTCGACAGGAGAGAACGCCTCCGAAAACTCGCATTGGAAACCATCGATCTTGCGAAGGCACGTATACTTCCTTCTCGCTGTTCGCAAGCCTAATTTCGTGTAGGATCCCTATATTCTGCGCAACCATCTTGGATCTCTTGAATGTCGCCTATGTTTGACGCTCCACACGAACGAGGGATCATACCTTGCGCATACACAAGGGAAGAAGCATCAAACAAACCTCGCTAGACGTGCCGCCCGCGATGCGAAGGAGACTCAGTTGATGGTAGCCCCGACCCAGTCCAACATACAACGAAAAGTCTTCCTTAAAATTGGTCGACCGGGTTACCGTGTGACAAAGGTTCGAGACAGGGACACCGGAAAAGAAGGCATGATGGTGCAAGTACACCTTCCCCAGATCAAGCCAGGAGTCATTCCCCGACGACGATTCATGAGCGCTTGGGAACAAAAACGAGAGCCACCGAACAAGGCGTACCAATATTTGATAGTACGTCCTTCCGACGACAGAATGCGGGGGTCTGACATACTATAAAGGTTGCCGCTGAACCTTACGAGACAATTGCATTTCGTATTCCAGCTAGAGAGATTGAGGATGAGTCTGACGATGCCGGGTACTGGAATTGGTCACATTGGGATCCTGATACAAAGCAGTACACCTTCCAATTCATGTTCCGCATGTCTTATTGATTGCTCTGACAAGTATACTTTGCATCCATCTTACTCCGTTTTACCTTGCGAGTTTTTCGTAGGGGTCGTATCCGACGGATTGAAATGACCTCGCTGATGCCGACTTCTGTCAGAAAGTCGAAAACTAACTCTTAGGCCTATACGGAGCATTCCTGAAGTAGAGCTGCTATTGAAACTCATGTACAAACATGATCAATATCGGTGCAAGGGCAGGTCCAGTATCTAGACGAGAGATAACCTGAGTAAGATACCTGTTGGTGACACAGTCTTCATTATTCTTTGGAACGAGACTCCACACGTACCACAGACAACTCAAGCCATCAATTTGTTGGCAATACTCCTCGAGATTCAATGCGCTTGCCGCGGTGGTCATGCCACGCAATACGGAATGCGCATACCATTGTGTTCCTGCTTCCTTCGACCCGAATGAGTTTATGCACGAGACAGGCGCAGGTTCATCATTAATGCCGCCACTCATACCCGCCACAGACATTGGGAACTTCACCAAATGTTATTATGGTCCGGTGCGCTCGGAATGCCTCCTATCAACCACCCTGAATTACGTAGCATTACTTGACAACAAAAAAAGTGACGTTATCGTGGAGTACCTACAAAGCTGGCTCTAAAAAATGAACATGGGATATGATTGTCTGGGCATGGCCTCCACCATCCAGTTGGGTGAATAGTTCATCAGGAACTATTGGTCTGGAGGTCATATATCTTTATGTTGTAACTCAGTGCCAGGTCAGCCATTATTGCAGTTGTCATGGCTGAAACAAAAAAGGGCAGGGCTTGGGATAAAAAGGTTAGAGGTTATAAAAGCCTGTTCAACAACTTGCTACTTTGGCTAGCTGCTACACCAACTAGTTCCTAAGTGGTGTTAGTAAGCTAACTGGCTCTAAGTGGTGTAAGTGAGCTAACTGCACCCAAGGGGCTTTATGGCTGGTCATGCTGGATACCAGCACTCTGATTTGGAGGGCATATGACTATTGTTAGAACAAGCCAGACGAACTCTGGGGGTAACTCCACTTGAGACAGAGTTGAGGGTTTGAGACTTGGCTTTACCTTATGTGGTGTACCCTTGCAAAGAATCTGGGGTCCCAAATTTACAGAATGTCGGACAGATGGAAGAGAACAGAGAGAGGACGAGTAGGAGGAGAGTGTCAAGTTCTTGTTAATATTCAAACTCAGGAATACAGAGGGTAGTATTGAGACCAATGGAGTCCCAATCGGTAGCAGGGCAAGGGATGCGAGAGTTCAGTGGAGAAACTCACTGATACTAGATGCTTGATGCAAGGATAAGATGCGAGAGTATAAGAGTGATGTAGGAGCTAGTGGGCTCAACTGAGAGTTCAGAAAAGTGACTGAATTATCTAAAGACTGAGCGACTTTTCCCAGTCTTATATACTACAGGATATGTTTGTATCTGTAGTGATCTCCTACTCACTATAGTAAGGATAAAGAAGACCATGGAAGGTCTTAGAACTACGATGTGTAAGCGTAGTAAGAATAGAGCCAATAGCATAAAGAACTCTTATCTTAACCAATAGCGAAAAAGGAGCTTATCTATGATGAGTAATGACCCTATAATATGAATAGTGTCAGCAATGATCTATGTGTAAGACCAATTGACTAATCATAGATCGCTTCTAGAATATGGTTATATAATCTGAAGGTGAAACAGAATACCATATTCTCAACAGTTCCTTCTGAGGACATCAAGGAAGAGCTTGTGGCCCTAGCTGGCCTTGGTGGTGATGGCATCCCCATGGATGTCATTATGTTGTACATCAATGGTTCCATTGATTTGCTTACCAAGCTAATCAGTCTCTCTGATTCCACAGATCTTAGTATACATGTTTTGGACAATGTAGATACCCCACATGTATCTATGACATTATTTAATTCATGTCTGTTCTCTGTATCTAAGTGTGTATGTTCTAATATTTGCAAAGGCAAACAAAAGTATGGATGTGGCCATAAAATTCCAGATAATGTCTGGATCTTAGATTCAGGCACCTCAATACACTTTACCCCTGACTGATCAGATTATGTTGAGTACAAGTTACTGCATGATTAATAGATCCTTATATCCACCATTGTGTCAGTAATCTTCATAAAAGAAAAAGGAAAAGTTGTTATGAATTTGTTTTTCTTCTTTGTCTTTGCGACTCGTCGTTTTCACTGCTTACGTTATGCTTTCTTTTTGGACGCTCTTTCTTTTCTAGGCTTCGTCTTTGTTGACTGCCTCGTGTCCCCATCTTTCCCACGACGGACCCTTAGCCCTACCCCAAACGTTCTTAGTTTAGCCTTGCATAGCTTGGTCCGTTCGCCGGTAGGGACTAGTATAAATACTCGGCAACATGTACTTGTAGAAAGTAAGCTAGATCTACACAATCAACGTAGTTCCCTAGTTTCCAGGTCAACTCCTAAGGTCTGCAATACGACTAGGGGTTCTTCATCTCGTCATCTTTACCGGGAATTACTAAACGCGTAACAAAAGATCTAGCTTCTCACTAGTTGAGAGCTATCCATGCTCCAACCATTCCACCAAGATATTTTCCCCCTCCTGACCCTTCCGACTCTACCGTCTCAGCTGAAGAAGACGAAGAACTCTATCAAGAAATTCACACCCCTTCCCCACCTGTACACCTCTTCCCTCCAGATGTAATGAACGACCCAAACGTAAACGTTCCTCTCGATGTCGTCGCACCTCCTCCTGTCCTTCCCTTACCTGCAGAATCGAAAGCGGGTCTCCCAGAAGCCTTTTCTGGCGAAACGAAAGATGCCATCCATTGGGGCCAAGCTATGGCCGCCTATTTTAAATTGAATCCCTGTCACTATGAGTACGACGGTCCCAAAATCTTAGTTACCCTGAGCAAGTTGACGAAGGGGAGAGGAGTTCCCTTCGCAGAAAAATGGTACCATCTCTTGAACAACGAGACTATCCCTGATGATGAAAAGACATATGAGTATATGATGGAAGACTTCAACAAGACGTTCTATCCATACAACTTCAAAGAGGAGGTGCGAAGAAAACTACTCACAACAAGACAAAACCTGAAAGATAAGGACGAAGGTTTTCAAAATTATCTCGCAGATTTTCAACTACATGCTGCACGAAGTGGGGTAGTTGACCAAAATACGCTTATCGACGCCTTTGCTGCGGGACTTGACCCACAGCTGAGTCAAATGATCCTATCCATGGGGACGCTCCCCAACACCTTAGATGCCTGGGTCACAGCGGCTGCCAAATTTCACGCACAGCAACAACGAATCCGCGCAATTTGCGCTGGAGGATCGTTCCAGTTAGGGCTTGGTCAGAACCGAGACCCAAACGCAATGGACGTTGACTCGGTAACGTTAACACCCGCCAATCAAGCAAAGCATCTACGGGAAAACCGTTGCTTCACTTGCCACAGAATAGGGTGTCGCACCAGTAATCATCGAGGGCAGAACCAGAATACCTCTCGCCCCAATAATCCCTTCTGCTCTCGCAATCCCTTCGCATCCCAGGCGACGAACACGCCTAGCACTAACGCGTCCAGTTCTCAAAGAATTGCTCGCCCTAACCCCATCAGGGCAATTAACGTTGAATCAGAACCCTCCCCTCTCGACCAATACATCAACCAACTCGTCGAAGGAGGGACTACCGTCAAACAGATTCGTAATGTCTTGACAGCCTGCTACGACGGAAACACGGAAGCAGAAGAAAAGGCTCGTGTTGAGTTGGCAGTTCAGTGTGGGAAGGATTTTTAAACAGGGAGAGATTGCGGTCAACCACTCGCCTCTCTATTGATGTTGTAGCTTCTGTACATCAGACAGGATTCAATGAACAATCAATGTGTCTTCCTCTTCAATTATACTGAACAACAACAAAAGTTGACACGTTTGCCCTCGTAGACAGTGGAGCCACTGGCAGTTTCATGGATGAAACATTCGCACGGAAAAACGGTTTCCCCCTGACTAAAATCTCCATTCCCTGAATTGCACGAAACGTAGACGGAACACTCAATAAAAATAGCGTCATATAATATCAAACCTCGCTCGCCATGAAAATAGGCACACGAGTTTACCCCTGGACCTTTCTAATCCTTGCTCTTGGAAAAGAACACCTCATTCTCGGATTGCCGTGGCTGCGGAAGTCTAATCCAGACATTAATTGGGCGACTGGCACAGTAATTCTCTTTGATGAAAAAACATGATACTTATCCACAAACGTCGACCCCGTTATCAGTAAACAATGGAAAAAACGTTTTGGTCCTAATCAAATGCTTGTCAGAAAAGTCACCCTTGCTACAACTTTGGCCCAACAACAGATCGACAAAACCACCGAACTACCCTCTCAGTTCCAACAATACGCGGAGGTATTCGCAGAACCAAAACTCGGACAGCTTCCCCCCTCTCGACCTTTTGACCATGCCATTACCCTAATGACATCCTTTGTCCCCCACATTGCAAAAACGTACTCCCTGAACCCTGCCGAATGAATTGCATGTTGGACATTTCTAGATGAGAACTTACGGACCGGGAAAATCGTCCCTTCCATCTCGCCTCAGGCCTCCCCTTTTTTCTTCATACAAAAGAAAACGGGTGACTTACGACCCTGTCAAGATTATCGCTATCTCAACGAACACACCATTAAGAACGCTTGCCCGCTCCCACGAATCTCATCTCTTATCGATCAGCTGAAAGAGTCAACTGTTTTCACCAAATTCGACGTCCGATGGGGGTATAATAATGTTCTCATTTGACCTGAAGATCGTTGGAAGGCAGCGTTCATTACCCCCTTTGGACTTTTCGAACCGACAGTGATGTTCTTCGGTCTCTGTAATTCCCCCACGACCTTCCAGGCTATGATGAACCATCTCTTCCATGACTATCTAGCGGAAGGATGGGTGATCATTTATATGGACGACATCCTCATTCATTCCTCCGACTTAGCCACACATCATCATCGCACCCATCTCATTCTCAAACGGTTGCGGCTCCACCAACTCTATCTTAAATTGTCAAAATGTACTTTCGATGCCTTTGAGATTGAATATCTTGGAATGATCATCGCTCATCACCAAGTCAAGATGGACCCTGTAAAACTACGTGCCATCGAACAATGGGAACCCCCTTGATCCGTAAAGGGGATCCGATCTTTCCTTGGATTTTGTAACTTTTATTGAAAGTTCATCCCGAACTTCTCCCTCCTCGCTGCTCTGCTCCACCAACTTACGAAGAAAAATCAACCATGGGAGTGGAACGACGCATGCATGACAGCCTTTTCCACAATAAAGAAAATCTTTTCATCCACCCCCATGCTATTACTCCCAGACTTGTCAAAACCCTTCGTCGTTATGACTGACGCTTCCCTCACAGCTACTGGGGGGGTGTTGATGCAACGAAATGGTAATGGGGATCTACACCCATGTAGTTACCTCTCCCATACACTTACTCCACAGGAACGGAATTACGACATCTATGATCGAGAACTCCTGGCCGTCATTCATGCACTCACTGAATGGCATCACTACCTCCAAGGGACCAGTCATACGGTCGAAGTATATACCGATCACAAAAATCTCTCGTATTTTCACCAACCCCACCACCTTTCCCGCCGACAAGCCCGCTGGATGCTTTTCCTTCAGGACTTTGACCTCAAATTCGTAGTCCGACCTGGTACGTCAATGGGTCCCACCGACGCTCTGTCACGAATGCACGACGTCAATACCACCGGTGACAACGCTGATGTGGTCCTTCTCTCCCCCGAGCTCTTCTTAGCCCGGATTGACTCTTCCCTTCTTTCCACCATCCACGAGTCTTCCCGCACCGACTCCTTAGTCCTCTCTGCTCGCTCCTCCCTCCAACAGGGTGTCCCCCTCTTCTCTCGTTCCTCTCTCCACGACTGGTCATATTCGCCCACCGACGGCTGTCTTTATTACCGCTCCCGGCTTTACATTCCCCCTGCTGCTTGCTCTTCCCTCGTCCAATCTGTCCATATGTCCCCCTCTGGCGGACATGGTGGTATTTATCAGACACTTTCCCTTTTACAACGCGACTACTGGTGGCCTGGTATGGCCTCTTTCATCCGTTGCTTTGTCTTGGGCTGTCCCCTCTGTCAATCCAGCAAGGTGAACACCCACCCTACCGTTCCCCCTCTCTCCCCTCTCGCCTCCTCTTCCACTCGCCCCTTCCAGCAACTCTCTGTTGATCTTGTCTCCAGTTTTCCCCTCGTGGACTCTTTTGACGCTGTTCTGGTCGTGGTCAACCATGGCCTTAGTAAGGGGGTGTTTTTCCTCCCTTGCTCAAAATCGAGCGATGCTGCCCAGATTGCTCATCTCTTCTTTACATACATTTTCCCACATGTTGGTCTCCACGACCGCATGATTTCCGATCGAGGGCCTCAATTCGCCTTGGCCTTTGCCCATGAACTAGCTCGTCTCCTGCAATACAACGTTGCACTCTCCTCCGCCTATCACCCCCAAACGGACGGCGAGACGGAACGAGTAAACCAGGAACTGGAAACGTATCTCCGTCTCTTCTGCCAGGATAACCCAACAAACTGGGTCTCCCTCTTACCCATGGCACAATTCGTACACAATTCATCCGTCCACTCTGTCACCAAAGTCACCCCCTTTTCCCTGATTTTAGGATACGAACCCCGTGCTTATCCCCCACTGGGAAAAACTTTTCTCCCCTCTTTAACCGAACGGCTGACCCTTCTGGATAAAGCCCGAGAAGAAGCCTTACATGCCCATCGGCTGGCACAACAGTATATGCGCGAACGGGTGCGAAGCAAGTTTCATCCTTGGCGAGTCGGCGATAGGGTGTGGTTGGAAGCCAGAAATCTCCGCTGAAGTTCTCCATGGCGGAAATTAAACCCCTTACGAGAAGGACCGTTTGAAATTACAAAGGTTGTCTCTCCTGTGGCGTATCAATTACGTCTTCCCTCGTCTTGGCGAATCCACAACGTGTTCCACGCCTCCCTTCTAACCCCGTACCATGAGACAGCTGAACATGGCAAATCGATTCTCCGACCCCCATCAACAGACATAGAAGGGGAAGAAGAATGGGAGATAGAACGGATCTTATGGCATAGGGGAACCGCGAAGAACCGGTCATTCCTCATCAAATGGAAGGGATATTCTTGGGCCAAAAATACTTGGGAACCGGAATGGAACTTGCGAGGTGCACAGACCACTCTCCTCGCTTATAAACGAGAGCATGAATTGCCATGACAAACAATCTCCCAAACAATGCCTCCCACCCACAACACTTCTCCTCATCCCACCACATCAGCTCATCTCATTCCCGCCGTCTTTCCCATACGCCTTAACTTCCTACCCAACATCGCCCGTTCGCTCGTGTTTTCCACAGTCCTCCAGGACGCCTCCCTGTTCGCTAAGGCCATGGAGTCTCGATTGGTAGACCACGCTCTCGAAGATGCATGTCAGTTATACCATACCCTTGCTACGCTGAGACTTGTCTTCTCCGCCGCCACTCCAACTGATCACCCTCCGCTTCTTGCAGCGCAAGGAGTTACTTGCCTCTCGCGAGCTCGCGGAGAAACTTTAGACTTGCTCTATCGGTTAGGGTTCAGCTATATCCTCAACGATCTACCCTTCGACCTGATTGGTCCAATCATACGTCCTTTCCTGTGTGCCATGCATCCAACGGCATGGTATGCCTACTTACAAGCACAAGAGAGACCAGTATGCATTGCACCCGTAACCACATTCCCTCCAGAACCTTTAGCCCTGGCGGACTCCCCTCCTCCCCTAATCCCCATTGGAAGCGAGAGCCCTGCTCCATCCTCTCTGACCGTTACTGCTCCTATGCCGGGAGCATATCAATCACCTACTGAAACCTCTTCGGCGCTGCCAAACGACTCACCTCTCCCCATACCACCACCATCCTCACTTCCAACTATCCCACGAGACAGAGAAACCCCTTCTCCCCCTCATAGATCAAACAAGCAACGATCGAAGAAAGGGAAAAAGAAGCAAGTGATCCAAACGCCCTATGGGCTACCCTCATCTCCCGCGTACAACCTTCGTTCCACAAAGAAAAGCCCCACTATGGCTCGTCCTGGACCTACTGTCTCGCCTCGCTCTTCCTCCTCCACCATTGACCCTTTCTCTGTTTGTGAGTGGTGTGGAGAAAAAGATACTCATCTCGGCATCTGGTGCCCTCACCATCAATGCCCTTCCTGCGACGCCTACACACCTGGACACATACTCGCTAATTGCCCCGCTAGCGTTTGCCCCTACTGTGCAGTATCACATTGGGGACTTCCTTGTCCTCTCTACCACTGCTCTCCCAACGGCTGTGACGAATGTCGCTCCCTCGTATGGGGTGAGTTATGTCCGAAACGTATCCATGCACAATATCTGCAGGAAGAAGAGAAAATCCTCCACCAAGACCTCGCTGACTACACCTACATAGATAAGGAGTAAAGAAAAGGAAAGGTTCAGGTGAACTTTCGGCTAGTAATGGGCTTTTGTTACAAATTTGTTTTTCTTCTTTGTCTTTGCGACTCGTCGTTTTCACTGCTTACATTATGCTTTCTTTTTGGATGCTCTTTCTTTTCTAGGCTTCGTCTTTGTTGACTGCCTCGTGTCCCCATCTTTCCCACGACGGACCCTTAGCCCTACCCCAAACGTTCTTAGTTTAGCCTTGCATGGCTTGGTCCGTTCGCCGGTAGGGACTAGTATAAATACTCGGCGACATGTACTTGTAGAAAGTAAGCTAGATCTACGCAATCAACGTAGTTCCCTAGTTTCCAGGTCAACTCCTAAGGTCTGCAATATGACTAGGGGTTCTTCATCTCGTCGTCTTTACCAGGAATTACTAAACGCGTAACAAAAGTCCTGATCAGATGGGAAGATCTGAATGGTGAAAGCCACATTTTACCTCTTCATAATATCAGACATATACCTAATAGTGGTGTCAAACTCATATATATGGGCTGGCTTTTAACCAAAGGTGTCTTAATTAAAGAAATGGCCAAAGAGCTCACTATGCTCTATAGTGATGGTAAGAATTTGGTCACCCTGGCAAAGATGCCCTTCATTAGATGAAGAAGCATACTAAGGGCTTCCCTAATGATGTCATAATTCCCCAAGAGGTCCTAGTATGCCCTGAATGTATCAAAGGCAAAATGCCCAATAGGAGTTTCCTATTACAGTATTGTCTGCACCTGCCTGTAGGCTATCTCTTTTCACATAAACTATCAAAAGCCTTGAAGAGCATCTTGCTGGGATCAGGCATGAGGGGAAAACATCAAGGAAAGAAGGACATAGATTGATAATGCCTATGTTAGGCAAGGTACAAGCAAGGGACTGAAGTTAAAGCTGAACTTAGGGTTTAGCTGTTGCTAAGTACTACCTTTATATATCTACTAGGATCACACACAGACCAGGTTACCTAATGTGCTATATATGGAAATACCCTAAACCCAAGAGTAAGCCCTAAACCCTAGAAGCAAGAAGCACACCTCATGGGGGATAAGAAGTAAGCCATAAGGACAATAGAAGCATGGCATCTAATTGCCATATGGGAACAATGTGTCTATGAATAGATCAGGGTCAAGGGTACACCTGATTGAGAAGGAAGTCCATGTTGGGCAACATGCACTGACATGTAAGCATAATAGATATTGGATAACAATCTGATATCAAGACGATTTAAGCATAACAGTCCAATCCTAGTGTGGATGACTAGTTGGATGGGAGGATCTAGTGTCGGGAGCGAAGGGAGAGGATGATGGAATCTTTACAAACTGTTGAGACAACCCCAATACTAGGGGTTGAAATCCAAAATCTGTAACATTTCTCTTTTAACAAGTGTTGTGCTGCAAGTGCCTTTTGTTATGGTTTTGCCTGCATCTGCCTGCAGGCTCTTGACCACTTGTTGCACTTTCCAATATCTTGAAGGTTGCTCTTGAATGGGATCAAGCCATAAGGAAGAGTAGTGAAAGAAGGAAAAGATAGATTGAATAATGCCTAAGCTAGGCAAGGTACTGTTACAGTTTTGGGTTTCAACCTCTAGTATTGGGGTTGTTTTAATGTTTCATGAAGACTCTGTCATTCCCTTCACTCCTGCCTCTCACCATACAACTAGTTGCCACACTAGGGTTGTACCATTATGGAAACTGTCTGTTGAGTCATCAGATATGACTTGACCATTATGACTTATCATCCTAAACAGGTGTACCCTTGACCCTGTTCTTCTATGTTCCCACATGGCATGCCATCACCATGTTTCTATTGTCCTCATGGCCTTCTTTGCTTCTACCACAAGGTGTGCTTCTGCTTCTAGGGTTTAGGGCTTACCCTTGGGCTTAGGGTATTTCCATACATAGTACATTAGATAACATGGTCTGTGCACAACCCTAGTAGGTATATAAAGGTAGTATGTAGTTTGGCTGAAACCCTAAGTTTCAGCTTTAATGTTGGTTCCCTGCCTGTACCTTGCCTAGCTTAGGCATTATTCAATCTATCCTTCCTCCTTCTGCTACTCTTCCTTATGGCTTGATCCTGTCCAGGAGTGACCTTCAAGATATTGGAAAGTGCATCAAGTGGTTAAAAGCCTGCAGGCAGGTGCAGGCAAAACTGTGACAGGTACAAGCAGGGAACCATCATTAAAGCTGAAACTTAGGGTTTCAGCTGAACTAAGTACTACAGTTGACTCCCTTTTAATCCATACCAGGCTTAACCCATACTCCCTATTAGGCCATACATTTTTGGCTATCCCAAGTTGGTTTGCAGGGAATTTGTAATCTTAACCCATAACCCATAACCCATAGGTATTTTAGATAACCTTAACCCATACCTATTACATATATAGTAACTATGGGTATCTCTGAATGGCAATAATGGTTCTTCCTGTTAATTTTTCTGTCATGAAACCTATTGAAATCCTAAAGAAGGCCTTGAAGAAGCTTCACCATCAAATCCTGGATTGGAAAACCAAGCTTGAGAGTAACTTAAGGGCAAACCAACCTATTTCTGACCTAGATCAAGAGTGGTTGGATAATAATGGAAATCTTGTAGATGAAGAATGGGTTGTTGATGCTCTAGATTATGCATCTGACTATGAACAAGGGCTTGCAAGATTAAACCCATATGACAAATCTGTTGTACAAAAGTTAACAAGCCTTATGACAGAGTATGATATGTCAAGTGGTCTATCAAAGAAGTGCAAATGTATGGATTTCCCAAGTTCTTATAATTAAATACTAAAGTTTAGTCATAGGCCCTATTGCTGATGGGAACATTGCTAGCAACCATCTAAAAAAGGCTCATATTCCCACTCTACCAGAGTTTACAGGAAAAGAGTGTGCCACATTGGCACAAAAGATTGAAATTCTCAATTGGCATTATGCCAATGGAAAGATTCAAAGCAAAACTGCCAGGCACTTTAGTATGATTTATCCAAATCTCCAACTCAAGCAGCCACTGGTGTCAGCATGGTACAAGGAGAAAGAAGTCCTAAGAAGACACTATGAGAGTAGTGCTGGATCTGCACATTTGGAAAAGTGGATCCGACAGACCCAGTATCCTGAGATTACTGAAATGTTGGATTTATGGATTTCAAAAGTGATGGCTGATGGAATTCCTAATTGTAGAGATGTCCTTCACATGAAATGGCATGCATTTGCTGATCTGGCCAATATTCCTGTTGACAAACAGCTCAAACTTAGTGAAGGATGTTACGGTTTTAAGTCAAAAACCTACTTGCGCTAAAGCTTAGCATGAGGTTTACCGTTGAAACTACCCTTGACGTCTACGCTAGTGAACACGCGTACGACGAATACTCGATTCGACTTCCCTACGACTACCCCGTATCGCCTACGGTCGTCAATCCCTTCACCTACGCTTTCCCAGTCCGATTAGCTGCTACGCTAAGGTCGGACCGTTATGATTAGATCCCTGGCATCGGATCGCGATCCGAGTGCCGATACCCCTTTGATATCGGATCGTCATCCGGTATCCGTTATGCTTACGCGTCGGTGCACGTTGCCCGACATGGACTTCCTTCCCGATCGGGT
>JBBPJT010000338.1:0-28738 GCA_038088895.1 Xerocomus potaroensis | reverse complement strand
CGTCCGTTTGGCAGCGCAGTATTAGACGGGTAAGCACCGTCATCAAGGAGAGCAATACTCGCTATATGCGGCTCATCCTTGAAAAGGATAGACATGGATATCGAGGGTGGATCGCAGACAGGATTCACCGCGTTTCTAACGACCCTCCGCCAATTGATGGACGGCGGCAGTAAACCGTCTGTTTTCTCCGCATTTTGCATGCGCATTCTGCTAACTGTCTTCGTCCCTCAAGATATTACTTAACCGCTGGTACGCATGGTATCAAGTTTTCACTCCATGGCTACTTACCCCCTTTCACAGCCCCTCAGTGCCCTTATCCCGACGCATATATTGGCAATACATTAAATTCAGTGTCATTTGACGCAGTGTTCGTACAATTCTGTGAGTATCGTGGCTCAGGCTACTCCAGTTCGCGAAGTTTTCGCTCACTCGTCGTGTAGACAACAACTATTGCGGGCTAACAAATTACGGTAATCCGAACGTGAGTGGTTCCCGATCATAGCACATATGTTATCAATGCGAAATTTATGCTAGGCATGGAACTTTGGCACCTGGTATGGATCACCGCGTATGAATTCCCGCATGGAATTTAACTCCACGTTCCAGGGACAACTGGGCCAAAACCGTGTCTCCCAATCCGAAGGTGAAAGTATTCATTGGTGCGCCCGCATCTCCCACTTCAGCGGGGTCGGGCTACGTCGATGCATCCACACTGGCCACCATCGTTCAACAGACAAGGAACCAGTATAGCTCATTCGGCGGTGTCATGTTGTGGGACATGTCCCAAGCCTACGGTCTGTGCAACATGACCGGTTAGCATATGCATTGCTGATGGGACAAATGATAGCCAACAATAGGTACGATGTATCCGTGAAGAACGCATTGACGGGTGGGTCGCGTGAACCGCCCATATCGACGACGAGCACGCCTGCCACTACTCCAACTACACCGACACCCACTACAACACCCAGGACAGGATCTTGTGCAGGTGTTTCGCCATGGCAATCAAATGTTGTGGTAAGTCAAACTTTGATGTTTCCTGACGTGAGCATCCACTGACGTTGTGCTCCATCAAAAGTACGTGGGTGGCAAAGAAGTCACGTACAAGTAAGGGGAACGCAACATGTTGAAAGGCTTGCATTGATCCTACTGTTTCAGTGGCCATCTCTGGACGGCAAAATGGTGGACGTACGGTGACGTCCCTGGCAGTGCGCTTTTCACACACTTGGTATTCTACTGTATGCAATATTTCATTTGATAGGTCTAGCAAATGTCTGGGAGGATAAAGGGGCGTGTACGAGCTTTGCGACCGCCGCGATTGGGGGTCATTGGTATGAAGCGCAAGCCACATTCGGCGTTCTGCCTAGTGGTACTCTTGTTGTGAATGGTCAATGAGTGGTCTTGCGTGGCAAAGTCGATTCCCGTGTTCCCTCTCACTTGTCCGTGCACAAGATTGGACACGTCGTGTAACATAATTTAACTTGTATGCTTTTCTTCCTTTGATGCATCGTATGAATTTTTGGTACTGAAATCATGAGATTATGGTGCACGCCCTGGACGTTCGATTATCCCACCCCCGAACGTCCGAACCTAGTCACGTGTATCTAAGAAAGTTCAAACGGAGGTTTAAAAAAAACTGTGATGCCGGAATGCCAATCCGCCCCGCTCGTTCCGTTGCAGCAGGCCGGACTTTGACTCATAGCCCTTCCCTTCACTCTATCTCTCTCGGTCAACTCCTGCTGTTCTTTGCAACCACTGAAATATTTTCCCCATATGTGCAGGCCATTTGTATACAGCGACGCTATCGCGGCGCACCATGCAGCAGCTGGCTAAGTCCTGGCTAAGTCAATTCAAGCTCCGCTAAAACTTTGTTACATTACATACACCACAATGACCATGTTCGGATGTTCGGAGCACTCACTGTTCTCCGCTCCGTAAACCAACGTTATGTAATCGAGTCATCTTATAGACTCGGACATAAAACAAACATCGTCTTCTTCCCTTTCTTCCCTTCAACTACAATCTCTCACAGACAGCACTCATCGACACAACAAGACATGTTCGATGGCCGATCTTCAGCAACACAGTAAATCAATGCCGCAATCCAAGGTCTCATCAGAGGACGTAGCAATGCGCCCTTCAAAACATCGTACATTGGCCAGCACAATTGTCATCAAACTCGGTGATGTGGTCGTTCGATTGGATCACTACCTTTCTGACTATGTGCTCTATAGGCACATCGTCTATCGTTCATGAAGAGACACATCAACCACTGCTCTCGATTTTGTCTTCCGTTGTCGAAACCGTCGTTCATCTTCGTAGCCTCGGTCACAAGGTTGTGCTCGTGAGTTCGGGTGCCATCGGTGTTGGTCTCCGAACAATGGTACTCCCCCAACGCCCCAAGAGCCTTGCCAAGAAACAGGTCAGTTAGATTGTTTTCTCGTATCTCTAGCATGCGTGTCGTGTTCTTTACTCACCCAGGTAGCATAAAGGCTCTTTCTGCCATTGGTCAAGGCCGGCTTATCGCACTTTGGGACAACCTATTTGGCCAACTTGATCAGCGCACAGCACAGATTCTGCTTACCCGCGGTGATATTTCGGATGTGCGTGGGTCTCCTATACGATGATGGGCTGTTTGGTCACTAAGTCGCATTTCTGGATAGCGAACGCGGTACCTTAACGCGGTGAATACGATCAGGGAGCTCTTGAATATGGGCGTAGTTCCAATCGTCAATGAGAATGACACGATTTCTGTTAGTGTACGTCAGTCCTTTTTTTCCCACCCTGTGGCACTGATTAAGGTTTGCTGCAGGAAATAAAATTCGGTGACAATGATACACTCTCTGCGATCACGTCGTCGATGATTCACGCCGATTACCTCTTTCTTCTCACGGATGTCGACGGACTGTATACGGCCAACCCACGAAAAGATCCATCCGCGAAAAAGATTGACGTCGTGACCTCCGTCGCAAACATTCGGGCACAAGGTTGTTCTGTTTGACTGCCAGATGTGATCAATTTTTAAAAACAACAGTCAGCACATCCACACTTGGTTCCAGTCTGGGAACCGGCGGGATGGAAACGAAACTCATCGCAGCAGAAATTGCCACCGGCGCTGGTGTTACGACCGTCATCATGTCGAGCAAACAGCCCTCCACTATCACGGATGTCGTTGATTATTATACTCGACTTCGATTGCAGTCGATCTCTTCCTCAGGCACGACGAGCCCGGTTCGAAATCTCCAGACGGTTGACCTTGATCATGTCAATGAGACGCTAAGTTTACCACGACCGCCACACACAGTATTCAAGCCTTCTTCAACGCCGATGCGGGACTTGAAGGCCTGGACAAGCCACACCCTGTACCCTGCTGGGGGTGTCATCATCGACAGTGGTGCCTACGCTGTGCTGTCGCGTCGAGAGTCGGGGGGACGGTTGCTCCCGGTGGGTGTGCTTGGTGTCCGTGGGTCGTTTGCATCTGGACAAGCCGTGCGCATCCTTGTGCGAAGTTCCCCTGAAGGTGTATCGGGAGAGAAGATCCCCGAGCTTCCCGATCCGAAAGACCCCGAGAGCGAAATCGCGTCGCTGTCGCGATCGAGCTCATCTTCGTCTATAGCTGATGATCTTGAATCGGATGCACAGACTATTATGGATGATGAGTTTCGTACGATCACGCAAGCAGAGGAAAGTGATGGGTGGGAAGTGCAGGAGGTTGGGCGTGGACTGGCCAATTACAATTCGGTGCAAGTTTCGCGGGTCAAGGGTTTAAACAGGTAAGTGAAAGGGATGCTAGGCATGTTTGCTCTTTTACGAGTCAGTTTCCTAGTGCACGAATTCCGCATCTATTAGGGTATGCGGATACAGAATATGTGGTGGAAAACATCACGATTCGAAGCTAAAAATGGCTGTAGTGGCTGTGTTACTTGTTTGGCATTGTTGTGTCCCACACAAATATCTAAAGGATGCGATTTAGATCGATTTTCTCTTCGGTTCCAGGCCTTGTTGAAACCATGTACCACGGAAATTCTATCAGACTCCTCGCTGGCAAGTCGCTTTCTGTCACTTTCGATGCACAACTGACACCACTCACAGGTAACACCCACCCAGAGCTCGCAAAGTCTGTGGCTGAGCGGTGAGCTACAATGGTGTCATACAGTCCACAGGCAGCTCATTCTCCGTACACAGGCTCGGAATACCTCTCACCCCATGCATGCCGCAAAAGTTTTCCAACGGCGAAATCAACGTCAAAATAGCCGAATCAGTCCGGGAAGAAGATGTGTTCATCATCCAGTCCGGGTGCCGAGATGTCAACGACAGCCTGATGGAACTCCTCGTACTTATCTCTGCCTGCAAGACCGCTTCAGCACGTCGAATTACTGCCGTGATTCCCTGTTTCCCTTATGCACGTATGGACAAGAAAGACGAGTCGCGCGCGCCGATTACGGCAAAGCTCGTGGCCAATATGTTGGCCGTCGCTGGGTGTGACCACGTCATCACAATGGATCTGCACGCGAGCCAGATCCAGGGTTTCTTCGACATACCAGTAGACAATTTGTTTTCGGAACCTTTGATGCTTTCATACATCAAGATGTGCATCGATGGGTGGAAAGACAGCATCATCGTGAGTCCGGATGCCGGGGGCGCGAAAAGGTGGGCGATCCTTTGTCCGAAGGGAAACATCATTTGTAGGGTACTTACATAAGCACTTAGGGCGACGGCGATTGCAGACAAACTCGGGGTTGAATTTGCTTTGATTCATAAAAAGCGAGATAGCAAATCGAAGAATGCCCCTGAGCGAATGGAGTTGTTGGTTGGCGATGTCCAAGATAAGGCAAGTTCCCTCGCATGTTTTAGATTTATTTGTGCTGATTCATACGGCGCTGATAGGTTGCTATTTTAGTGGACGATATGATTGATACCGGCCACACGTTGGAGCTGGCGGTGCGGACCCTTCACGAGAAGGGTGCAAAGACTATTCACGCGCTAATATCTCATGGTGAGTACCTACCATTAATGGAAGCTGCAGCCTCATAGATGATCATTTAGGTTTGTTCGCAGAAGCGGACATGGAGAGCCTACAGAACCTTCCATTAGAACACATAGTGGTTCGTACATATTACTTGTCACATGTTCTGTGTATTGAGGGCAATGTTAGGTTACCAATACGATACCTCAAACACAACACAGGGCCGCATGTCCCAAGATCCTTGCGATAGATATTACTTCTACGATCGCAGAGAGCATCCGAAGAACACACAATGGGGAAAGTATCAGTTTATTATTTGGTGAATGGGCTGATGGTAGATCTTTGGAAATCGTGGAGTAGAACACTCCAGTCGAATGCAAGTAATTCTTCCTATTTTAGATCTCATACATTTTTTTGTTTGGCGAGATGTACCGTACGCGCAACGCTTAGACTTTTTTTTTTTGCTGTGAAATGGTTCTTGTGCTGGCGGCCCACCTGACTACTTGCGACATCATGATGGGGTGTTTGCGAGCTCAGCACGCCTTTCTGTGGAGAGTACTCACGTCGACCGGGCTCGCCCGCGGCCCATTACGTCATTTTTGCACTATATTTCGGTTCATGATGATATGGATGGTTGGTTACTACTTAAGCCCGCGATGCTCGCAAAATATGGACACGACACGCATTCTCGATTGCGCATCCGCACTAAACCTACACCATGTCTGGGAACCCATGGAAACAGTTTCGAAAGACAGTGGATGATATGGATATTTCAGACGGTAAAGAAGACGAGAAACAGCCTATCGAAAGAGCTGTGAGCCCAGATGTCGATGCGGGCCCTGGCGGTCTTTCTTTCGAAGAAGGCGCGTCTCTTTGTCTCATCTCTGTCGTGATGTCCTTTTGACGAGAAACTCACAAGATACCGCTGGAGGGCTTGGTCGTCATCTCGGCGTCACATCATGCACCCTCCTTATCGTCGGACGAATCATCGGCACCGGCATCTTCTCCACGCCGTCTTCCATTCTGGGCGGGGTAGGCTCCGTTGGGGCATCCCTCATGCTCTGGGTGCTTGGATTCCTTCTCTCGTTTTGCGGGCTGTTCATCTGGCTCGAGTTCGGGACCATGTATCCTCGCAGTGGAGGCGAAAAGGTTTACTTGGAGGCTGTCTATCAGAGGCCGAAATACCTCGCTACGGTCATCTTTGCGGCGAATGCGATCCTACTAGGTTTCACGGCCAGTGGGTGTATCGTAAGTGCCGATGGTGTGCGTCGTGCGTTTGATATTCACCTCAACGACAGGTTTTCGCGAGCAAGTAAGCATCTTGGATAGAATCTCTTTCTGGGTCTACCATGACATTCTCCTAGCATTCTTGTTTCTGCGGGTAAAGTCGCGACAATCTGGTCCGAGCGTGGCATTGCTCTTGGCGGTACTTTTTGCAGCTTGTGTTTCCCCCTCGGTTTGATACTAATCAAACCATCTTTGATAGTGATATTTTTCGTGACAGTTCTCCATGGTTTAACGCCACGTACGGGCGTATACATTATGAATGTGCGCATAGGGTCATATCGTCGGCCTCTGCAAAAGTGATGATTCAACCATTTCAGTTATTGTCGATCTTCAAGATCGTCATTCTTCTCTTCATCGTCATCACCGGCTGGGTGGTGTTATCGGGAAAAACACACATTGCCGATCCGCAAGCCAGCTTTCGGGATGCGTTTGCAGGTAGCTCTCACAGCGGCGGTGATGTAAGTCTATTTTTAGCGATGAGGTTTGTGTGTTTATGATGATGTGCGTGCAGTATGCGACAGCAACCTTCAAAGTCTTGAACGCATATGCTGGTTGGTCCAACGTCAATTATGTACTCAACAACGTCCAGAATCCAGTACGGACACTCAAGATTGCTGGTCCTCTTGGATTGGGTATCTGTGCGGCCCTCTATTTACTTGCCAACATTGCGTATTTCAGTGCGGCGACCAAAGTGCGTTGGTCATGTCTATATTTCTAGAAAACAGTCGGTGGAACGCATCCTTGACAGGCGCAGATCGAGTCCTCTGGGGTAACCGTGGCTGCTTTGTTTTTCAAAAACGTGTTCGGGAGGACTGCAGAGCGTGCGCTGAGCGTCTTCGTTGCTCTCAGGTGAGTTATGTGTTCCTCATCTGCATAGTTGCTTATGAAGATTTTATTGACCTTGTCGATGGTTGTACGCCATGGTATAGTGCGTTGGGAGTGAGTGTGATCTATTTTGCGCTTGAGTGGCCTATTGCTAACATCATCTCAGAACGTTGTCACTGTTGTATGTCTTTGTTACGTCTGTATTTGATCGCTTTTTTAGACATCACCAGACGTTTGCTGCTTCCCGCGTTAATCAAGGCAAGTCGTCATGTAATCCTGTTCGGTTTTCAATGTTGATCTTAGCACATCATTCTATTTCCAACAGAACTCGCAAAAGAGGGCATTCCTCTTCCATTTGGAAACAAGTTCTGGGCATCTAATTGGCCCACGGGAAAGTCGCCCCTTCCTGGCCTGATTATTCATTTAATACCCTCTGTGAGTACCTTTTTGGTCATCCATGAGGAGCATGCTAAGCGAACGGTGTAGGTCATTGTCATTTTGGCACCACCGATGAACGTTGTTTACCCCTTTATTCTGGACGTGGAGGGATACCCTACTCAGATTATCAACTTTTTCATTGTTGTGGTACGGTTTTCCTTGCTCTCGCACGTTCTAAACCATGTGTGACAAGTCATGCACAGGGTCTCTTTTGGATGCGTTGGAAAAGACCAGATATCCCAAGACCGTTCAGAGGTGTGACTGCTCCTTAACGGTAGAAATGATCATTGATGCGAACCACCTCAGTCTGGTGGCCTCTAGCTGTATTCTATTTTGCGGCTGCCGTTTTCCGTGAGCGTCGTATGTTATGGCGTGAATGACATATGATTTGCAACGTTTGACAGTGATGATTGCACCATTCTTGCCTCCTACGAATGGTGTTGGAGATACCCCTCCTCTGCCATACTACTTGTACGCAGTATCCTTGGACCTGCTTTGAGGATGATTGTTTGATATTGGTTGGGGTAGGTACTGCCTCGTCGGAATTGGGACCATGCTTGTTGGCGTGGCGTATTGGTTCGGATGGCGTGTCTTGTTGCCGAAAGTATTTGGGTACGAGCTTACACCGCGCAAAGAAGAACTGGAAGATGGTACGGTCGTGACTTTGGTAGGTGGTTCTTCCGACCCTCGCGATGGGTTGATCTGATGTTGGGTCGTTCCGCAGTTTTCGCGTAGGAAAACTCAGTGAATGGATTATAAGTTTTGACCATATGATTCTGCGCAGTAAATGAATGTCGCAATTTTTCCACGGAGTGTAGGGGGTGTGGGTCAAGACTGCGGTACAACTACGGCCTACAGTCCCTTGAATCGTTTACTGGCATTCAAATCTGTTATCAACTATCTATCTACGCTACTGTACCTTGTTCTCATCGAGTGCGCATCCGACCAGAAATGACCGACCGTCGATACATCAAAAAGAGCTTAGGTACTTCATTGTCCGTACTGACCAATCAAAGGTGATGTCACTGGGGGTTGCTCTCACGGAACAAGCTAATCATATTCTGCTTTGAGGAAGCGCGCTCGGAACTCGCAACGGCGATTCCGGCAGTAACTAAAGAGGACCAGATGTGCTCACTGAAGCCGAGCGATAACTGTCTGGGACGGATCCGATGAGATGAAGTACTGAGTTCCGGTGACGAGAAGTAAGAATGGTAAAGCGACAAAACAAAGCACACCATTTTCAACGGCGCACTTTGACAACATCCCAGGTGGCTCTCTTATATTCACAGTGCTTTCGACAGTGATGTGCATGCACGATCCTGTCCTTTCGAGGTTTTTCTTTGATGGACGAGCGATCTGATGGTGTGCATGTTGGGGTATTTGAGTGGCAGTGGCGCTTTCAGTCTGGCCCAGTGTGTTGTGTTGTGGATGATGATGAGGGTGGGTAAGCATTCTGTTTAGCTGCTATATCGGGTCGGCTTATGGCAGTCTCTGCAATGTGGTACAAGTGGACAGCGAAAGACCCGAACATACCTCTGGCATTGTGTGTAGCAACTGCTGGTGACGCTGCAGAAACGAAACAGGTGGGTTGGCCATCCATCCCTTGCGTAGACGACCACATTTGTCGTTACAGGATTGTTCTTTGTTCCTCTCGGATGCCCCCAACCAGGTTTGATCGGTTCGGACATCTTGTGCTCAACGACGACGACGACGATCAGCGGATGGACGGACACTGCCCAGACCACAAGGATTAGGATAGGTTTCGAATTCGGACTCCGCTAGCAACTATTGTCACCTGTGAAATGTATTATCTAATATATTTGAAAAATTATCTGACAGTCACGTGCGCAGCGACTGGTGTAATCCGCTGTCTCCGTTATCTTATCTTTCTTTTGCTCTTAAATATGCCTTGGTCTTACGGCGTCATCGAGCAGTTCGAAATCGTAGATCTCTACACCAAGGAAGAGAGCGATTTCTACGGCCCATTCAACATGCTCCTCGTTGAGCTGTTCCCTAGCTCAGAGCATTACCAAGTCTCTCCGCAATTCAAGCGGGTTGACGGATCACTCGATTTCACCATACAATTCATTATCCGTCGCCGTCGTGTGCCGGTCCTCTTTATCGAGATCAAGACTTTCCGTTCACTTCAGGAGCCCTCCGCTCGAGGCAAGGCCGACGATCAGACGCGTCAGAGGTTCGAGGAGTTCGCCTCTGGAACTATCTCTATACCAACCTTCTATGGCATCTCCGCTTTCGGCCCTCAGTTTTGCATCTACAAATATGATCCGGCGACAGGAGACCTTAACCCGCCACAAATTGTCCGTAACCCAGCAAGAATCATCGATGTAGCTCCCGAGAACCGATGGGCCTACAATTTACTCGAAGAAGTGGGGGAGGCAAAGTTCAGAGAAATTGTGGCCACTGTCAAGGCTATGGCCAGTGATATGTGAAGTGGCAGGCGGTTTTACCATCACAACGCCACTTGTCTAAACACATCCAACTCTCCACTCAATTATTGAATCCATTCCAGCCTCGTTTCCGGCTTTGCCTTCTCGCACCACTTGAATCTCCACTTCGAAATGTTGATCTCTGGTTGAGATCTCACTGCCTTTTCCAGTCACCTTCTGCATCATGTGTCCAGTGACCAGCCCTTTCACCTAGTACGGCACTCCTACTATGTCACTCTGTATTTCCATAGGATTGTTGTATTGCTCTCGGCAGCATATGTTTCGGTCCGCTGAATATCAGCGATAGTTAGAGATCGTCCTCGTAACCGTTAGTACTTCACGGATTTTTTCATCTCTTTGAGCCTTTGTGTCTTCCTGATATACAAAGTTTAGCTGTAGTCGATGTTCATGATCATCAGGCTGGGTAGTGTCCCAGCCCAGCAAGGGCGGGGACCGCCGGAAGAGTCACACCGGGCAAACCAGCCTCCTCGACGACAGCAAGTGCAGTGGACTGTAAGTAGTCACAATGAGTCATAGAACCGCCCATGGAAAATGGCATTCACCTGGAAAGTCTGATCACAGCAAGCTTCAGACCCGTTGCTGCAGGAGTTGCGGGCCTCAAGATCGGTGGGGGCAGCACTGGCAAAAGCGACGAGGGCAACGATGGGGAGGATAGCGAAGAAGCGGGAGAACATGTTTGGTAGATGTGCAGATGTTTACAGTTGAATACTCGATGAGAGAACTGTTTTCTGAGGGTCCGTAGGTCTGCAGCCTCACTTAAAATACTGCACAAGGACTTACTACACTTTGTTTTCGTCCGACAAACATTGATGGCACAGGAGTAGCAGGCACCATTCTTCAATACCCGAGAAAGGGGGGATCGGACAAATGTGAAACCTGCTGTGGTTTGCGCCTACGAGTAACACTGTAAAATGTAATAACTGCCGCACATGATCAATATAGCGGTGACCGCTTTTCCATCAAAAATGCTTGACAGAAGCAGGGACATCTGTTTCAGCAGTTAATTAATGCTCTACCGGAATCATGACCATATCTAAAATATAACATGAAAGATGAAAAAAAAACGTCGAATTAAACATTTGGCTACTGGAGGATGCAACGAGCATCAAAAGACCAATACAAAGGGAATTATGCGAGGATGCTGCCGCTAAAAGAGTTTAAATGGTCGAATGGACGCACTGTTATCCGTAGCCATCAATATTCGATAGCCCTCCGTGAGTGTTGAATGAACTGTGCCGAGAGTGACAACACTCGAACGCTCCGGAACCTCGTCGTGGTACCTGCTCAATGTATAGAATGTACTCTTCTGCAGGGAAAGTCACAATGCAATGGGATCAGGCATTTAACAAATCCACCTGCTACAACAAACCGATGGTGGTAGCCTGCGTCCTCCAGATGGAGATTCGAGGTCTTCCAGTACTATTCCTTCAAACATTTGTGAACATGGTGGTTCGTTGGTGAACTCTACACCTACTATCCACTTGCATCCTATCGTGTGAGGCAACGCCGACGCTGGGTCTGACAAGGGCTGGGAGTGCCGGATTTTCGTGCCACAAGCCAAATTTGGCATGCAAACTTTAGTGCACTCCATCTAATCGCCGACCAAACACATTCCCCGTCGCAATACAATAGAAATGTACCTGGACAGCGCCGACTGCAATGTCTGAAGAAAAGAAAAGAAAAGGAAGTAGGCAGTGCAGTACATCGACGAGCCCAGTCGACTTTTGATGTTTCATTGAGTGCTTTCATCAGGAATTTTACAAAAATCTAATTTCAACTAATTTCAGCTAATTTTGAGTGAAATTAGTCAAAATTAGTCAAAAGTAGCTGAAATTAGTTGAAATTAGCCAAAATAGATTCTTGTAAAATTCCTGATGTTGTCTGGCAAGCCTGGATGGATGCAGCAAGGAGTATGCTGGGTCTGAACATTTATGCTCCTAGCCCACATCAAGAATTTTACAAGTGTCTTTTTTGAGCTTATGTAGACTTATCTGAGCTTATTTGTCTTATCATGGCTTGTTGCTCAATGCTGAGCATGGCAAGCCAAAATAGCCAGCTTAGACAGTTAGACAGTAATGCTGCCACTCAAGTGAGCAGGCATGACACATAAGCAGTATGTTGCTGTCATACTGATCATAAAGAGAACTGTAAGTCATGTCACTTTGCTCACTAACTTAAGCTGAGTAAGTGTGCCACTGCCACCAAAGGGACCAGGAGGGAAAAGTGGGTGGCATTGGAGTGCTTGATGGCAAGAACATGAAGCCAGACAGTGTGAAACACTGTACAATTGTCCATGTAACAGTATGAGTAGATACTGGGCAAATTAAAAAGGTGAAACAGGCTGAAGATGTGCACACACACATTGTTGCTGAGAACCCAACTATCAAGAAACTGTAAAGGCAAGGAGAGAACACATACCATCAACGAAAGTCCAAAAGATCCTCGAAATCAGTGCCCTCATTTCCTGAATCTGGCACTGATGCAAATGCTGCTATGCCCTTCTTGGCGTATTATCTGATGTTGGGTCATTCCACAGTTTTCGCATAGGAAAATCCAGTGAATGGATCACAAGTCTTGACTGTATGGTTCTGCGTAGTGGACGTCGTACAACAATGTTTCCACATTCCACATATCGGAGTGTGGGAGTGATTAAGACTTCGGCAATACTACGGCCTACAGTCCCTTGAAGGACATACAGTCGTTTACCGGCAATCAAATCTGTTATCAACCATCTATTTGCGCTACTGTACCTTGTTCTCATCGAGCGCGCAACACTAGACAGCACAAATGGCCAATCGTCTGTACTGACCAAACAAAGGATTTGCGTCATGTCACAAGGGGTTGCTCCACGAAACAAGCTGGCTGGGCAGTGTCCAATTCTAGTATTAAAGAGGACTACATGTGCTACTGAGCGATGAGCGATAAACTGTCTTGGCGCGGGATCCGATGCGATGAAGAACTGAGTCTTGGCGGCAAAAAGAAGAAGAATAAGAAGAATAAAAGCGACCAAAAAAAGGTACACCATTTTTCGGTGGGGCACTTTGACAAGATCCCAATCGGCTCCCACTCACATTCACAGTGCTTTTCCGACAGTGATGTGCATGCAGGATCCTTGTCGTCCCGAGGTTTTTCTTTGATGGGACGAGCTATGTGATGGTGCATGTGCTGGGTGGCATTTTAGGTTTAGTGGCGGTAGCACGCTTCAGTCTGACCCAGTGTGTTGTGTTGTGGATGATGACGAGGGTGGGGCTTGGCAGCCTGGCTTTGATGGCAGTTGGCTGTAGTGCCTGGCGAAACGGGCGAGATGATGGTGGGGAAGCATTCTGTTTAGCCGCCACCTCGGGTCGGTTTGTGGGAGTCCGTGTATGGTACGAGTAGACGGCGAAAGACCCAAACGTCACCCCTGGCGCTGTTGTGTAGCAGTCAGTGGTGACGCTGCGTAAGCGAAACAACGGGTGGGTTTGCCATCCATTCTTTGCGCAGACGACCGACATTATTCGTTCCACGGCTTGTTCTTAGTGTTCCTCTTGGACGCCCTCGGCCGCGTTTGATTGCTTCGGACATTCTGTGCGCAACGACGACGACGATCAGCGGATACGCGGACACTAGGGGACAATTCACGCGGCACGCCGAAATCCGGGATTAGTTTCGGCCTTTTCGGCCGGGGCTGCTAAGTTAGAGTCTAGGCATCACCGCTCTGTGACCATCTCTCTATCGTGGCTACCCCCAGTTTCTAGTGAATCTGTGTTTTCAGGGTGGAAGGCCAGCATTGTAGCACTTCAGTCTCGGAAGAGGGCTGGGATGATGTCTTAGGTGGTGTGCGTCGGATAGTGAGATCCTAAGAGTCTACATGGAGATGAGATTTGTGTGAATATACTTGACGAGTGGCGGCCATACTGAATTCCACACTAGCACCGGCTCAAGCCCTTTATAAGGGCCCGGCTTGTTCTAACAGCCTCAGCCCTCGAAAGCAAGCACGGGCCGTGGCTTTGGAGCCGGGCCGAGCCCTATACAAAAACTAGTCGATCGTGTTTCGCGTGGCGATGATGCAAGTGCTGGTGGTGTTTCAAGCTTTTCAAGTGCCTGGGAAAATGACCATACCTGAAAAATATTGCCGCTATCAAGTTCTTCAATTAACGCCCATGGTTATATATATAGTTTCTGTTCTTCTGCTCCTCGCTCATCATGTCTGGAAGACTCTGGATGCGTTTTCGGAGGACCACAGGCGACGGGGATAGCCCAGATCACCATATTTGGAAAACTACAGGCGGTGGAGGTGGCACAGGTCATCATATCGATGAAAAGCAGTTGGTTCAGGAAGTAGCGCCGGCCATCGACGTTGGGCCCGGTGGCCTCTCTTTGGAGGAAGGTACGATGTCCCCTGCGTGCTTTCTCCCCACGTTCGTCGAGTGATCCATTTGTGTAGATGCTGCCGGAGGGCTTGGCCGTCATCTCGGCGTCGTATCATGCACTCTCCTCATCGTTGGAGCTGTGATCGGCTCTGGCATCTTCTCGACACCCTCCTCTATTCTGAGTGGGGTAGGCTCCGTTGGGGCATCCCTCATGCTCTGGGTACTTGGATTCCTTCTCTCGTTTTGTGGACTGTTCATCTGGCTCGAGTTCGGGACCATGTATCCTCGCAGTGGAGGCGAAAAGGTTTACTTGGAGGCTGTCTATCAGAGGCCAAAATATCTGGCCACGGTCATCTTTGCTGTGAATATTTTGGTGCTTAGGTTTCCGGCGAGTGGGTGTATCGTAAGTGGAAATTGAGTGTACGTGTCTGGCGTTAATCTTGGGCGGTAGGTCTTTGCGAGCAAGTAAGTGTGTCTCGGAAGATGTTTTTCTCCTTTGATTGTCATGACATTATTCGAGTGTGCTCGTTGCGGCGGAACAGACCGCGACGACCTGGTCCGAACGTGGTATTGCTCTCGGCGGTATGTGTTTTGATTCGTTGAACACGAACAATCGTTGAACATGATAGTTAGTGATCGTCTTCGTAACCCTGCTCCACGGATTTGCACCACGTGTGGGCGTTCACGTCATGAATGTGCGCAAACTTTCATCTCTTTGAGCTTTTGTATCCCTCTGATGTGCAAAGTTTAGCTATTGTCGGCGTTCAAGACCATCATTCTTTTATTTATCGTCATTACAGGCTGGGTGGTGTTATCTGGGAAAACGCACATCGCTGATCCGCAAGCCAACTTCCGTGATGCCTTCGCGGGTAGTTCTCACAGCGGCGGGGATGTGCGCGTGTTTTTTGTCGATACGATGACGATGGCACTGACCGTCAAGTTCAGTACGCGACTGCAGCCTACAAAATTCTCTTCGCATTTTATGGTTGGTCGATTGTCAACTATGTGTTGAACAACGTCCGAAATCCGATACGGACTCTCATGATCGCCGGACCTCTTGGACTCGGTATTTGCGCCAGTCTTTACGTCCTGGCCAACGTTGCGTACTTTAGTGCCGCAACCAAGGTGTGTCCAGTTTGGTTGTTCTGAGATGATCGGTACAAATATTGTTGGCGTGTAGGCCGAGATCGAGGCTTCTGGTGTGACTGTGGCAGCCCTGTTTTTCCGCAATGTATTCGGAACGGCTGCGGAGCGTGCATCGGCCGTCTTCGTTGCTCTGAGGTAGGTTGCTCGGTTTTCATGTTTAACTTCTTGAATCCATCGGCTTACCTGCTGACCCTGCGACATGTCAATTAACCGATGCAGTGCACTAGGAGTGAGTGCCTACCTCTCCAGCAATTGAGAAATATGCTTATTTGACGATAGAATGTCATTACCTTTGTATGTGTGCTGATGCATTTTACTCTCGCCGTTCTTTCTTATGATGGACATGGACAGACCTTTGGCACCGCACGCATCATTCAGGGTAGGCAGTCCCCCCGTCAATTCGGAATGGTCCGTAAATCACTTTGAATGAACAGAACTTGCCAAGGAGGGTATTCCTCTCCCATTTGGCAACAAATTCTGGGCGTCCAACTGGCCCACGGGAAAGTCACCTTTGCCTGGCCTCCTCATCAATTTGATACCTTCCGTGAGTTCCCTATTGGACAAGGCACGAGTACTGCGTCAACTGAACTCCGTGGTAGGTGATTGTCATTCTCGCACCTCCCATGAACGTCGCATATCCGTTTATTCTCGATGTTGAAGGGTACCCTGCTCAAATCATCAATTTCTTTGTCGTCATCGTACGTCGCCTTCATTGCCTTTGTGATGATGCCCATATCTGGGATAATCTACCTAGGGTCTCTTTTGGATGCGTTGGAAGAGGCCGGATATGCCCAGACCCTTCAAAGGTGGGTGTAGATTATTCTTCCCTGCTGCAAGGAACAGGCATCGACGTGCCGTCGGACCTAGTCTGGTTACCTCTCGCAGTGTTCTACCTCATCACCACCGTGTTCTGTGAGTGGCTTTCAAGGGCATTGGTCATGACCGGCGACTCATATGTCTTCACTTCCGCACAAAGTGATCGTCGCGCCGTTTATACCCCCTAGGAACGGTGTAGGAGATACGCCTCCGCTGCCATACTATCTGTGCGTGGCGTGCCTCTGACGTGGGTCTTGGCGGTGTGCGCTGAAAGCCAGGGGGATGAATCACAGGTACTGCCTCGTCGGCATCGGGGTGTTGCTCTCGGCGGTGGTGTATTGGGCTGGGTGGCGCATCCTGTTGCCACGCGTGTTTGGGTACGTGCTCGTGCCGCGGAAGGAGAGACTGGCAGATGGTACAGTCGTGACCTTGGTAAGTGGCGTTTCTTGGAGCGGTTCGATCCTGAGCCCATCCGAATGGGATCTGTCTTTGTCGCAGTTTTCGAGCAGCGAGATTTAGGCACGGGAGGCTTGTGTGTTGTCGCGGGAGGAAGGTCGTCTGATGGGCCTGTGGGTTATGACAGTTCAATGAAGTAAATGTACTCGGTCATTATGGGGTAAGAGAATGCTGGAATAGCGATGCCAGCAACAACCCGACGCATAAGTTTACTTGTTCCCCATCCCGAGAAGCGGAGCACATACACAAAACATCCAATGGTCCAGGCCTTGTCTCACTGGATAAAATCCGTAAACCATTCTGTCGACCATACAACTTAGTGTACCACATCCAATACACCAAATCGGGAAAACAGACAAAGCCCACAGAAACCTATACTAATACTCGATTTCGAAACATACAATCAAAAAGGCCACATTCACCCAAAGTCTTGCCCGTCAGCAAAAACTGAAAGCATATCATAGCCACCATCCGGGACATCTTTTTACTTTTGACTCGGTCGCCAGAATTCATTCTGGGCGTCTTCGATCAGAAAGTCGTACCAAAACTTGGCAAGAGGTGCGGTGGTCAGGTGCCACAGAGCGTGGGCGTCGAGGACACGACCCAGTGGTGGGAAATCAAAGAGCTCGAGTGTGGTCGCAGCCGTCGTGAGGAGAACAAAAATGCCTGCTTTATAGACATGCTGCGGGTAGTATGTCTTGGGCCCGTGGGGAAACCGTTGGAATAGTGGGAGGGGAAGCGCGAACAACAGCCATAAGATGTTGTGGGAGAGGCCGAGGACGACGTTGAACGCCATGTTATAGGTATAGTCGAACCGAGGAAGTGCGGTTAAATATGTGACGTGAGAGAGATAGACGAGGATGCACAGTGCGGACCATCCGACGCGCAGGAACGAGCGTGCGTTGCCATGGTCGTCGAGTTTTGGGGACGGAGGAGGATACAAACTTGCCATGCGGATGACCGTATGATAGAGCGCATAGAGGATGGCCAGTGCGGCCGAGAAATAGTCCAGCTTCTCGGTGAGTGGTAAATCTATACGCGTGTGAGAGAGGAGAGGATGGAACGGTAAACGATACGTTGCTGACCTCTGGTGTGAAATACAGTTGACCATATCCACGCGTTCACGCTCACGTATGCCCAGGTGAGATAGTATCCTCGGAAGGGATGGCCCACGGGGACCTTTCGACGCACTTGGCGGACCCCCTGCAGATGAAACCACATGTTCAGGAGCGAGAACGCGACGGAGGCAGGCTCCTGCATGCCGAGAAAGCGCCAAAAAGGCCATTTCCCGTGATATTGTTGAATCTCTTTGCCCAGCTCAGTGGCCTGGTCCGTGAGCATGTGCATGCATTGATATTTGCAGTCGTCAGTACACGTCCAACGCGTCAGGCTGAGATCGAGTGAGAGGGTCGTCCATGGATGGCAACGGTCACCATAACAAGTTGAGACGCAGTTTTGAAACTCGGTCGATCTGTCCCCAGCAGACGCCTGAGCCGTCGTCAACAGCGCCAGAAAAGACGCAGCGATCAGAAACGTCTTCATCGACAGACACGAAGGACGACAGCGGTGTTACATAAGCTCAAGCTCCCCTCTCCCTCTCCAGCCCAGTCATGGTCCGAGCTGTTCAATCTAAAACTTTTTCAGCCTCTGCCTACTTTGACGATCGAGGACCTCACGGAATCGCACAACCCATCACTGAATACGTCAACGTAAGTCAAAGTCTGGTCGAGCTGCTCTTCACCCGTGCTTGAGATGAAATAAAAAGCCGCATTCGCGTCCAATAGTGTCCTATTTTTTCCCAAAGGGCGTTGGTGAATACCACTATGGGGTGCGCAAAAAATGTCAGGGCCTCGCCCGTTTGGTTGGTCACGAACAGCGTTTGTGTAGGAACGACACCCGATGAAGCCCCATCGACTGACCCTGACGAACGCGCTCGTGATGGGCTATGGCTTGGACAAGCAAATCCACCACATCTATAACCCGCGCCCAGCCACGCAGGCCGAACTCGAACTCTATCACGACCACGACTATGTCGAATTTTTATCGAGGTGCGGGGGCGTTTCCGGGCTTTTATCCCCTCGACGTGCTTTCTCTGAGCGTAGAATCGCACTAGGGTGACCCCGGGAAATCAAAACGATATGAGACATCTGATCGATACCTTCAACTGTGTCGAAGACTGTCCCATATTCTCGGACATGTACGAATTCTGTCGCATGTATGCTGGTGCATCACTCGCTGGTGCACGCAAACTGTGCGCAGGCGCTTGCGACACCGCGATCAACTGGTCTGGCGGCCTTCATCATGCGAAACGAGGCGAGGCGAGCGGCTTTTGCTACGTAAACGACATCGTGCTCGCAATACTAGAGCTTCTTAGGTAGGCCCAACAATGCCAAGCATACCACAGCGTGTTCAACGGCTATCCTAGGTACCATCCGAGGGTACTCTACGTCGACATCGACATCCACCACGGCGACGGCGTCGAACTCGCGTTCTACCACTCGAATCGCGTCATGACCGTATCCTTCCACAAGTACACCGGTGAATTCTTCCCAGGGACCGGCAAGCTCGACGACAACGGCGCCAACTTGGGCAAACACTTTTGCCTCAACGTACCCTTGCAAGACGGCATCGACGACGAGATGTATCTCACCGTGTTCAAGACCGTCATCGAAGACACCGTCGCCGCATTCCGCCCGACGTCCATCGTGCTCCAATGCGGTGCAGATTCGCTCGGGTGCGATCGATTAGGCGCCTTCAACCTCTCCATCGCCGCCCACGGCGAATGCGTCAACTTTGTACGCAAGTTCAACGTCCCCTTGCTCGTCCTCGGTGGCGGTGGGTACACCATCAAAAATGTCAGCCGGTGTTGGGCATACGAGACAGCCGTCCTCGTCGGCGCCGAGATCTCCGACGAGCTCCCGGCAACCGTTTACGACTCGTTTTTCCGCGACTCGCAATGGAAACTGCATCCCCCGCTGACCGGCCGGGTCGAGAACCAAAACTCGCCCGCCTCCTTGCAGAAGATCACGATCGGCATTCGGAATAAGCTCCGGTACCTCCAGGGCGCGCCGAGCGTGGCGATGCAGGAGATCCCGCCGGATCTGGAGGGGTTACTAGCGGATGAGGAGAAGACGCAGGAGGAGAAGGACGAAGAGCAAGGGACAGCGTTGGCGGGGGAGAGTCGGAGCGATCGGACGACAGCCAGGAATGAGTATTTTGACGGGGAGAACGACGTGGATCCGGAGCCGGGCTCGTCGATCAGTGCGAGGCGACCTCCGAATTCGGCGCGTCGATCACGCGGGGCGGGAAAGCGGGCGCGAGGTCGAGGGAGAAGTCGGGCGAGTGCTGCGGTTCCGAGAGATGATGGGGACGAGGATGGTGATGAGATCAGTGCAGGGACATCAGCCAGAGGCGCAAAAACGAGAACCAGGAGACCTCGTAAACCGAGGGTGAGGGCTGCGGTGGAGAAGGAGAAGGACAAAGACAAAGACAAAGACAAAGACAAGGAGAAGGAGAAAGAAAAAGAAAAGGAGAAGGAAAAGGAGTCGACGGACATCGATGTCGATCCCGCAATGGACGCCGAGTCTGGGCAGGAGCCAATGACACCAATGGATCAGGAGGTCGATGTGTCTTGACTCGTGGTTCTGAGTGCAACATGTTGTGTCCATTCAAGTAATGTGGTCATGTATATTAGCAACATTATCTCGCTTTTCGCTGTCAAAGTCCAAGAAGAACAAGAGTATCAATAAAGTTGGTAGGGAAATCTGCGTGATCCAAGAGGGTTGCGAGGCTATAGGGTCACGCCCGTAAGCGAGACCAACAGGAAACACGATACCAGAAGCAACTGTCCTATCAAGTCCATCAGCGCAGAGTGGATGGGCAACGCGTACATATCAGGATCCAGCCCTTTCGACCATAAATAATCCGTGAGCGATTGTGCGACAACAAGGGATATCCAGACCTGCCACTGTGCTAAGTATGGGTCCCAAGGTGGGAAACAGAGCTGAGAACACTTACCGCAATGCAAAAGAAAGTGAGGGAGAAGATGGCGAATAAAATAGGTAGTTTGATCCAACCAAAAAGGTGGAGTATGATGAGAAAGATGACTTCTATGGGTACTGTCACCAGGATGAGCGTGCTCATGACGAGTCGTGACGAGGGTTTGGAATCTCTATCATGAGAGAAAGTGGACGCAGCGGCGTGTAGGGAAGTTGAAAGACGAGAGATAAATATAGACCCGACACTTCCTGGCAAACCTACGTATTCCGTTGAGAAGTTGTCAACACTAGGTATTAACAAGGGGACTTGCCACTGATCACGACGGCGAGTAGAGGAAATCCTGGGTACCTGGAGGCAAAGGTATCGAGCACGATACCGGTGCCACAACTAATGACCATGGCGCCGAAGAGGGGAGTCCACCCCTGCCAGATGAGGTCTTTAACCACGCTGCTGCCTCGCACAATGATACCACATGTTACTGCGGAACATATGAGAAGTATCGTGATGATAAGAGGTAACAGCGTATTGATGTAGTTGATCAAGGCGGAGCTGATAGCCCCGAGAAGAGACAACGTCACCAAATCTCCAAGAAAAGACGCAACAGGTGGAGCTATATTGTCTGGTGGCGCTTGATCAGATGAAGGGGAAAGGGGGTTGAAATGGGAGTACAGACCTGGGTCACGCCCAAAACGGCGACATAATACAACGAGAAAGCACATGAATGATCCAAGAATAATGCTCGCCACGCAGGCGGAAAGCATCGAAGAAGCTGCGACCATGACAAATCTGACCAGTAAATGAGGCAGAGGGATGGAAAAAAGTATCTCGACGCTTACTCGACGAGTCCGGATTTAGGTAGTCCAGTATTAATTTGCAGAGGACGGGTCGCTCTCACGGCGAAGTGCATTGTACTGTTAGAAGCAGTGTCCTCCGTAGATACGGGCAGGGGATCTGGGACGAAAAGAGATAAAAGCACGGCCACACAAGCAGCTACGCAAGCGACAACGGTGGCCTGGACTTGGAGTAGAGACAAATTTCCAAGAATAATTTCGTGACAACGTTTGGGGTCATCGAGTTCACCTACGTTTGCGGCGGTGCTCAGCCTTGCAGAGAGATTCATTTCAAGGTTGCCTTTGAGGTTCATGATGACAGGGACAATCATGATGAGCTCGCCGACTGTCCTCATGGCTTTCCAGCGCTGTTCGAAAGTTGGGCAATTTCCCCATAGGCGAGGTAAGGGGGAACTCACCGACACGTGGTCCAAAAGCTCACCGGTAAATAAAAGGCTGACTGTAGTGAGCAGCAAGGTCGGTGCGCTCTAGACAATCCTGTCACGATGTCCTTTTATTGCACTAAGAACGGACACGTTACCTCGAGTACGATGCCGCTCACTTGTGTCCACCCAGCCAACCGCTCTATGCTTCGAGTTCTCCCCCCTGCGTCCAACAGCCCAGTGCTCCCGTCATCACCTCCGCCAAAGTCATCATCTTCGTATTGTTCTGGCCGGGGCGAGTGAGTGGCATCGTGCAAGGCAGCGAGCTCGACGTCCTCGTCAACAATAGCCAGCTTTTGTTTAACCTCGTCCATGGGGTTTCACCGTCCCCACTGTTGTCTTCGTCGTCGTCGTCGTGGTCGCCAATGTCGACGTGTGGGAAAGTTCGTATTACATAATCAACCACCCATTGCTCAATACGCCGCTAAACGTAGTCTTGGTGTTGGCTCGTTCTCACCTGGCAGCTCTTGTGCAATCTAACATTCAACAGCACGTCGTTGTCGCGCTCGACGTTCTGCTCGTTCGCTGTGGGGTATCCAGCACTCCCTCCGACCTCAATTCCCCGTCGTCGTGCGCCCCGTCGCCATCTGAAGTGCTCTCATGTCGTCCAAGCTACTGCCTTATGCTTCGCCTTCTGTTGTTCGGTCTTCGCTCTTCAAAAGCCAGCCGGAAGCCGTGCCTTCTACGGAAGAGCTCGAATCGCTCCACTCCGAGCTACAATTCCTCCGGCAGAAGACACTCGAGCGCGTGAAGAAGGCTGGCGATGACCTCAAGACGATCGAGGAGTCTATGCGGAGAGCAAAGGAGAAAGCCAAAGGGAAAACAAAGGCGATGGACAGGATCAACCGAGAGCACGGCTGTACGTCTTCGCACCCAATTCTCGCCATGTTACTCATCTACCCTTCTCTTCTCATTATCGCTCTTCTCGTATATTGTACGTCTGATCTGCTTTTAAACTATGGAATGCCTGCGTTCGCGCGAAAAAAATGACATTTTGCGACCTGGGTACATGCGGTATTTTGTTATCGTGTCATATGTATCTGTGACGCAATGTCTCTGTGGCATGGGTCGTTTATACTGGCTGTCTTGGCCATCGTAGTTACACCCCTCTTGGATACGGACGAACAGGGATATCCTGCCCCTGCGATTAACGGCTCTCTCAAGGCTCGAGGCCCTTCGTTACCGACATCCGCCATATCATCTCTCAAGGGTTCACAGGACCCTCGTCGTCCGTAAGCCGCTTCGTACCACACTTTCCTTCCAATCCCTCACGGACACGGGCTCAGATTACCACCCGACTTGAAACAGAAGAAGAAGAAACGCAAACGGGAAGATGACAGCGATTTGGAAGGTGCGGCATGAACACATGTGGTGATTGATGCTTAGAGTGAATCCACAAATCGGACAGACACTGGCAAGGCTAGTAAAACAGTATCAACAGCCCACGTCGCATCGGCATTACCACCTAAACCCAAGGTTGTAGGTTCCGTGTCGAGTCATCCCAAGGTGAGCCCTATGCGTCCTTGGTTGAATGTACAGCGCCGATGGAGTTTTAGCCGTCACATTTGCCTGATTTTACCGTTCCCCCACCTGTGCAACTACTGCCTTCGCGTCCCCCTATACCCCCAGCACCTATCCCCGGGCCGAGTCAGCCAACAGATGTTGCGGAGGATTTTAGCAAACTTAAGCAACCATCACAAGTTCCCGTAAACACGTTTTACACGAGTATTGAGCCATGGATACGAGGGATCAAGGAGGAAGACATTGGCTTTCTCGAGTTTTCAGTAGACGACCTTGAACCATACGTTATGCCCAAGCTCGGACGCCATTATTTGGACGCGTGGGAAGAAATGGATACCGAACTTTACGGTGGACCACTACCCGGACTTGCGCCTCAGCGGACGAGTGATAGTTTAGCACTGCCGAAATGGGATCCGTCGACGCTCGAGGATACTGATCTTTGGGCTGAGAAACGAAGTCATGGCCCGCTCACCGAACGGCTCATCAGTGCCCTTCTCCCTATACAGGATGCTGGCGCGTCATGGAAGGGTGTAAAGGCTGCCGAAGACGCCATGGAGGGTCGACCTGGTGGTACTGGGGCTGCCGCCGCGAGGCGGGAGAAGGTGAACGTCGCTGACCTTGAGGAACGGGTCCAAGACACGATGCGGTTTCATGGTTTGCTGACAGAGCCGGTAAATTATATGGATGTACACATCTTTTCTCTGACCTGAGATTCTTGCAGCCCGATTACTCCGCCAGGGTAGACGATCCGATCGCCACGGCACTCCGACATGCGCAAAACGAACTTCGAACGGTTGCAGCCATGAACAAGGCTCGAAGGGGACGCTTGGCAAGTGTCGCTAAAGACCGTCTCGGGTATCAAGAATACTTGGAGCTACGAGACTCGCTCGATAAGAGCATCATCTCTCTCTACAGTAAATTGCAGAAAAAGGATGCTCCTAAACTTCACAAGAAGAAGAAAAAGGGACCCGAAGTGAACGGAAACGTGAACGGTGGCACGACTTCTGTCGATTTACCGAAACCGCCACCTTCCGCGCTCGGCCTTGGCCCAGATGATGATCTTTATCTGGTGGTTCCGGATCAGCTGAAGCAGTTGGTCGAGACGAGGCAGAAATGGGTCACGATGGTAGGAGGTGTCTTTGAGGAGAAGGAGCGGGCGTGTCCAGGTCGGATCTGGGGTCTTCCTAAGAAGAGCATCTACGAAGGATTGGAAGAGGTTGTTAAATGCGACGCACAAGGACCCTCTCAGACGAGCAGTAGCGATAGTGGATCACGGACTACGCACCAGAATGCTCCACAAGGAGACGAGATGGATGTAGGATGACTTGTGTTGTTGGTGGATGCACTCGCTATGTTTTTGACCTTAATCTTATTCTTCGTGTTCATCACTCACCTTCACTGTACTCTGCTTTGCAACTCCATGCTTGCTCGTTACTTGTACTATCTGCTCAACTGGTATGGAAACATATTTTCCACCTCGGGCTTATAGAGGACATGTGTAGTGTCAGGACGTGTGTTTGGTACTCTAGGCGTTTGACTTGCGTTTTTTCGACTTTTTCGGCGACTCTCCATCGACCTTGCTACGCTTCTTTCCACTTGATTCTTTCGTTTTCACAGGTCTATCCTTCTGTGAAGGTGTTGTATTAGCGGGCTTCTCTACCACGCTTTCCACATCGTCAACATCCATCAACACATCCTCTGACTGGGATTGCCGGGACCGTGCACCATAAGGTAAGAATGCGTGTTTGAGCAGTTCCCTTGGATACGATGGACGCGGCGGATTTTGATAAACAGGATGCTGGTGTTCTGCATTATCAGCCGTCGGTGCGTGCGCAACGACCACAACGTGCCGTGACACCCGTTTCGGCGCTGAGACGGAACACACGCATGAGCCAACAACAATGCCAAAAAAAAAAAAAGACAACATATCACCAATGTACAACTTGCCGCCTTTTCTCTTCCGGGGGAGCAAGCAGGCGAGGCTACGGAGCTCTTCGGCGCCGCCAACCTCCGCGTCGTCGTTGGCGACAGACCAGACGTCGTAAGACACATCTTTTCTCGTCAGACCCCCGATACGTGCCGTCCGGGATGAAGAGGGAGAGTCCATCTCCAGCCCCTTTAAATGCTTCGCTTTGATCTAGCCAGTCCCCGCTGGTAAATGCGACATCGTCACAAGGACGTGATAAGAGGGGGCAACATACCATATCAGGGACTCGGATGAGCCAAATCTCGGTGTCCTCGTCGTCCTTGACGGCATCCCACTCGAATTCATAGCTGTCGTCGATAGCGGCGTGGTCGAACAATACGGTACCCTCGGGTGGTGCGTACGCCCAGTGTGGGTCCGTGCCTTCGTTTTTGGGATCGTGCTTGGTCTTTTTCTTTTTCTTTTTTTCGGTCGATGTCTGCTTTACTTGGACGATTCGCTCGGTGATGGGAGTGTCGTCGAGACCTGAGTCGGAGGACATGGTCATTTTTTGTAGGAGTGCTTGTTTAGTCATCCACCAAATCGTTCCTTCCCATTCGCTTTTTCGAGCTTCAAGGCTTCACAAACCACCACGTCTAGAAATGTTACCATGTCCGATTCAGGCAGCACGTCAGTCACCTTCATCCCCTTTCGACCAGGACCAACTTTGGAACGCATTCCGGACGGTGTCCTCCTCGAAGTCCTGTCTTATTTTCCGGCTCTCCAGAATTTTAAGCTGCCATTTGGATATATCGGTTCTGGGTTTTTGAATGTTTCTTGGCCCGTGCGCTCACACTCTGTGCATTGTCGCAGACATCTAGGCTTTTGCGGTCCCGTTGTCTCGCGATGGCATGGCAGAATATTGGGCTCTTTTTGTATCCGCCGCTTTGGTCATCCTTCAGCAGACCCTATTTTTGGTTTTCACAAGGCCGAAATAACCATGGACTGTATACGTGTCTTGAACGCACGCTCCTACCTGTTACCCCTCGTCCAGTTCGAGCACCATTCCTTATTGGATGATAATTGGTGTATCATCTTCCTTTAGAACGGTCTCCGTCACCCTCGCACATGATAAGGCTGCTCAGACTCTCCCGGCATTCGCAAAATGTCTGGCTGCGATGCCCAACCTGTCAACTATACAAGGTGCAATTGTCCTTGTGTGTAACATACCTGAACTGATCGCCTGTTTTAGACAGTCCTCCAGAGATTCGTCAGGATATGGAACGATCAGGGTAAGCCAACAAGATCTGACTATTTTACAGCATGTTTTCCTGCATCACCTGTGCGGCCTCCGAAATTTGACTTATTTTCTGATATCTAGGTTCACCGTAACGAAACTCAGCTAGATCTACGAGAGTATCAAAGTCAGGCCCGGTACATCTGTCCACGAGTGGTTGGACCATTTGAGGAGCCGAGCCTTTCTTTAGTGCGTACGCAAGCGCTCCAGCAGAAATTTGGGTGTTCCAAGAAGTCAAGAATTTGACAATCGACGTGTATCCATATGCGATGGCAGTGCGGAGGATTATGTTCAAGTGAGGGCGGGTGAAGGGGTCATCATCGTGTCCTAAAGAATCTGACAACCTCAAACCTGTGCGCTCACTGTGTGCGGTAATGAGATGAAGTATGGATTCTTGCTCTTCAAATGATTCTGCAGAATCACAATCATGAACACCTATGCCTAAGTCTGTAGATTAGTGTTTCAATCACACAGGAACTATATTTAACACCTTTGTTAAGTAGAATTTGAGCTACTTGGAAAGCTAAGCCTTGCTGCTGTGTGATTGGCAAATTGTAGGTAGGAAGTCAATCATGGATAAATGTTCATGTTGGATGGCAGTGTGAAGAAATATTTCACCATCAGAGATGGTGAGATTGCAACCACCTTCAACAAATATTTTCATCAACCCTAAATATGATTCATCTTTGTTTTCAATTACAAGATAGAGCAAAGATTCTCCATTGGATAGAGTGCACCACATATTAGCACCATTCTGGACCAAGAGTTGGACTATCCCAATTGAAACTGGATCCTGTGATGATGCAAGCAGTGCAACTAATAGGATATTAGAGGGAAGGGTAATTTCCTGGGAAAGTAAAAGTTGAACCAAGGAGGTGTGTCTGTGTTTAACAGCAATATCAAGAGCTGTTTCATGCCTAGAATTCTGAATAGTGGGATCATAGCCAGCTTCAATGAGTACCTTCACTAACTCTACACTTGAGGATTCACCATTATTGCTAATTGCCAGATGGTGCAGAGATTCTCCTTTGAATGTAGTGCAATGCAAATTAGCACCCTTGTGGATCAGGAGTTGAACTATCTCAATTGAAACTGGATCCTGTGAAGATGGCCACAGTGCAATCAATAAGATATTGGAAGAAAGGGGAATTTCTTGAGAGAGTAAAAGTTGAACCATGGAGGTGTGTCTGTGTCTAACAGCAATGTCAAGAGCTGTTTCACACCTAGAATCCTAAATAGTGGGGTCACAGCCAGCTTCATTGAGTATGTTCACCAACTCTATGCTTGAGGATTTGTCATTATTGCTAATTGCAAGATGAAGCAAAGATTCTCCTTTGAGTGTAGTGCAATGCAAATTAGCACCCCTGTGGATCAGAGCTGAACAATCTCAATTGAAACTGGATCCTATGATGATGGCTCCAGTGCAACCAATAGGATATCAGAGGGAAGGGTAATTGCTTGAGAGAGTAGAAGTTGAACCATAGAGGTGTTGTTACAGTTTTACGACAAGACTACCCTTTGTTACGTAGTGAGCCAGTAGCTTCGAATGGCAGCAACTACGAGGGCGACAACAAGATACAAGACACCAGTGAGGAGGACTGCTGACGACAGGACAGCGAGGGCAACGTCCACTAGGATAGTTGCGAGGATAAAGGCGACGACTGAGATCAACGTGATGGATAGATGATGGGGTCGTCAGAGGCGTATGCCGGGATGACGATGGACGAAGGTCTCTTTGAAGAATCCTCAGGGCACGGCAGCGGAGTGAGGATGGAACGAGGGCAATGGAATCCTCAGGGTATGGCAACCGGGATGAGGAGAAAGCCACAAGAAGTTACTAGCCCACACTTTAGGCAGGTAACGATGAGATTAAGCTTAGGGCTACAACAGGGAAAGCGCTACTACTTATACTACCAGCCATGGCGCACAGACCATGCTGACTAAGCGCTAACTATGGTAAGCCCTCAACCCTGGTGCAAGGGTTGACCTAT